>JBBBDQ010000872.1:10742500-10800000 GCA_037127315.1 Ascarosepion bandense
TTAATTGAAAAATCTCCTAGGGTCACTCTTCAAAACATTGTAAATAAGTTGGTCAAAAGGTATGAGGTTCGTGTAACGAAAGAATTCATGAGAAAGCAATTGAACTCAATGGCCTTTACTTTAAAAGCAGTTCATTATGAACCAGGAGCTGCCAATAATAATGTCAATAAGGCGTAACATGAGGATTATGCAGCAGCTTTATTAGAATTTCAGTCCCAGAGTGTGCCAATTCTTTATATGGATGAAACCAATTTTAATCTCCATATTTCAAGAAGAGAAGGTCGCTCTAAAATGGCACGAGTTGCACTACAGTCGCGACCGGATCCAGGGGAAATAACATCCATGTTATTGGATGTATTAGTAATAATGGATTAATTCATCATAAAATTAAGAGGTTCTTTAAAAAAAGAGGATGCGAAAAGAATAGACTAAGGAGTGCCTTAGAAATGCAAATGAAATTTATGAAAAAGGAGTTGTCTTCATTATTGATCAATTGAAGAAGTTGTGGAGGAGGATAAATTTAGGCAACACCAAATTTTCAGACTTGCCTCATATAGTCCGATGTGAAATTCCATTGAAAAGGTTTGGTCAGTCATTAAAGCTGACGTAAAAAGAAGTATGGCAGACTCAATTGTTGGGATTTTAAGAGGTGATGGCCCGGGATTTTTAACTACTGAAGAATTCCGCCTCAGCAAGTTAGAAACGATGATCTCCGAAGCAATTAATAATATTTCCCCTGAGACTTGCACAAACTTCGTATGTGAAATACTTCCCTCTATAATTAACATAGATTATGTAATTTTTAAATAAATTTCTTAGGAACGTTTATATATTTTATATCCATTTGAAGTCAAAATAAAAGAATAAATATTAAATTTATTAGTATTATATTAATTCTCACTTTAAAGTTGATTAATTTAATTTGAAGTTGATTATTTCTCATTTTGAAATTATTTTTCAATTTGATGTTGATTAATCCATTTTGAAGTTGATTAATCCATTTTGAAGTTGATTGATTTTTACTTGAAAATAAGTTCATTTTGAAGTTGAGTATTATAATTTTGAAGATAAAAAGGTATAGACATATAGCCTGAATCAGAGATAAAGTGTGATTTTCAAGTTCCATGTAATGATTTAAGGAATTCAAAATTGTTTCTTCAAAATTATCATTGATGATTTCTAAGCTAGACTATAGGTCCATTTAGTTTTTGCTCGGATTCCAATTAGCTCTACGCATAAACTAGCTTAAATTCCACAAAGAGCACGACTTTAAGTTGAATATAATAATTCTAAAGTGAACTTTTTATTACTTCATACCATAAATTCCCTATCTTTTATTTTATGTCAAATTGAATATCATTAAAACTATGTTACTTATGCCATAGAGTAATGGTATATTACACCCATATGGGAGTCTTTGAATATAATAATAATATGTATTATATAAATATGCATAGCTTTATAATATCCTAAAAACTTGATGACAGTAAAAAAACAGCCCCCAACCCCATTTTCTTTCTTGCATAATCTTATATCAATATTGGTTGAATCATGCCGGAAACAATGATGGTATATTTCATTGTCGTTACTATTATTAGGTTTCCGCAGGCGAGATTTTAATGCCTTTTTCTACAAATATATGAAGATATGATAATTACGATGCAATCTTGATTGGAATGGAAAATCGATCACTCACTTTATGCCCAGCAAAAGTTTATATAAATAATAGTGTATACATGTTTCAAACAAACAATGACATACATCATTAAATCCTTATTATTAACTGGTTTTCCAAAGCATTCCTTTTGATATATTTTCCATCAACTATATATATATATATATATATATATATATTAATTTTGAAGTGATCATTTTATTACTTGATAGCAAAAGCAAATTGATCTCACATGTTATATTCTTCAGAATCTTATATACATTTAGGCAGAAATAATTCTCACAACTTCTTCTAAAATCCTTATAGACATTAAATATCCCACTGAATAAATATTCCGTAAAATAAACCAAAGCAAACATATATAATTGCATTGTAAACTGAAATACTTTGAAAAATTAACGCAATCTCCCCGAGGAAATAAATTATGTTATGGTTTTATCAAAACTCTAAAAATATATTTTTATGTGTTAGTACGTTGAATAAGTTCTCTCTGTTTGCCAAGAGATCGCATTCTCAGGATTGCGTTCGTGTAGTTTTGGATGATAATGCATCTATAAGGAAGTACTATAAGCAAGCTAGAAATTCAAAGTATATTATTTTACCGAAGTGTAAATAACTTTATATTTCCTAGCGTTAAACATATCAGATTTCTTGCCAAAAAGTGCATTTTCAGGGAATTTTACTGCACTACGTCATTCAAAAGAAATCTATAGCTGAAACACCAAAATTCTTGTTGAGACTTACGACGATCATGCTCTGTCGAACATACAGAAACAGTTTTGAAACGTTTGAAAGCATTAGGAATGATTCTAAAGCAGATACATTGGGTGCCATATGAGTTAAAGTAGAGAGACGTGGAACGGCGTCTTGTCACATGTGAACATCTGCTTCAACAGCAGAAAAGAAAAAGTTTTTGCATCGTATTGTGAACATAGATGAAAAGTGGATACTTTACAATAACCCTAAGCGTAGAAGATAATGGGTTAAACCTGGCCATGACAGTGTGGTTGATAAGGTAGTAGCTGCAAAAATATATCACGAGTAGACGCAGCTGAAATTGGGTAAACGGAATTGTTCAGAATCCGTCGATGTGAAGTCACAAGTTTAAGCATACTATCGTTCTTTGATTGCTAATCACGCAAGATTTTACTCTATCTTTCCAAAGATGTAACTAAGATTCATTCAGTATACGTGCACTATCGATCAAATGTTGGCCCTGTGACTACTAAGGAACCTCACACGTACCTTAGAAGGCATCTGTAGTAGATATTAGCTTGGCAGCATAGCAAATAGGCATTCTCTGTTATGCTTAGCCAGCTAAGCATCGTAAATACGCTCATCTGAAAATGTATTTTTCACTCTAGCATGCAGAAATTTATCAGAGGTTAAACGTCAAATCGATTTGATATTTGTTTTTGTAGTGCTGATGTCATGCGCGACACCTTTTCAGTTCTCGGTGCCACGAGATTTGGAATCCTGACGAGAACACAATACCAGTGCCGGATGGAATGCAGCCTAATAGTTGTTATTCAATTGAAATCTTCTGAAAGAAATTTGACGCGATTTTGAGCAAAGCACGCCATCCCTTTTTTTTTTCTTTCTCTGGAAGATAATGAGAGGGGAAAAAAATAGAATGTCGAATAATTGCAAATAACGGGAATATTATAATCCAATCAATGCAGAAAAGAATAAAAACTGAACCTAAAATTGGCTAAATTCGACATTTTGTTTTATTTTGTAAGCATTGTATTTGTCATTTTGTTTATTTTATTTTCTTCCTGTCATTTGCTTTGTTTTTATGATTTGGTAGAAAAGCGAGGGAAGAGAGAAAGACGGGTGATTAGACCTGTTTAAACGATAATTGCGAATTTCACGTAAATAGCTTATCCGTTTTGAACTTTAATTTTATTTAATTTTCGTTTTTGCAATTTTAGGTTTTTGTATTTACTTAAATTTAGTGATTTGCCATCCAATTTGAATAAAAATTTGTTTAATTAAAGTTCAAGAGAGACTAATATTGGAGCGTGTACACGTATGGGCACACAAGTGTACATAATCGTTAATATTTTGTTTGAACGCAGAGTTAGGCATTTACATAGCAAACAAAACAAAAATAGCAATATATATATATATATATATATATATATATATTGCTAGTATTGTTTTGTTTATATCATAAGAAAGTGAAAGGACAGGTACATTAAAAACCACTGTTCAAGCATTTCCTTTTATAAAGAGTGTTCGATACAAAATAGAAATTAATATTGTAATTTTTATTACAATGGTTTATAAAAGCATTATATCATTACACAAAAAATTTCATGCTTCAAATCGATACTGTTCTTCGTCAGGTGATAGTTTAAAATAAATTGTGAAAATGATTTATTTAGAAAATACAAGATAAATTCATGGTCATTTAGAAATTGAAGGAGTGGTAGTAGAAGAGGGAGGTAGAGAAGATGCTAGTAGGTGTATATATATATATATATATATATGTGTGTGTGTGTGTGTGTGTGTGTGTGTGTGTGTGTGTGTGTGTGTGTGTGTGTGTGTGTGTTTGCCTCTGCGTGTGAAAATTCTGTAGCTCTCTCACTCTCTACACACTTACAAATATTCAGAGTGAGTTCTATACTCGATCATTGCTTCTGTTCCCTACCGGTGGATAACTGTGATTCGGACCCTTGCTTATTATATATATATATATATATAAACAAAACAAAACAATATATATATGTAATGAGATCAGGGACCACAACGCCACTATTTTGTCACTGTCTTCGGCCATCCGCCACGGTAGGGATGGACTTATATTTTCAATTTAATTCTCTTTATTGTTAATAGCTTAAATGTTCTATGTTTACTGTGTGTTAATATTTACTCTTTGATAATGGCTTATGTGAGTCGAAAGCTTAGACCCGATAAAAAAAATCAACAATTTCTGTGATTTTTTGTTGTCTTTCAACGATATCACCATCAAGTATATCAGACGGTATGAACGGATCCTACACAAAATTAATAGACAGAACTTGTCTATATTATTCAATGAAACCTGCATTAATATATATATATATATATATATATATATATATATATATATATATGTATGTATGTATTGATACAGGAAGAGAGAGAGAGAATCCTGTTTTTGAGTATCAGATGAATATACGTGGAAGAATCTGCGAGTGATTGTTGGTTGCACACATACACAGAGGAGGATATGAATTAACAGAATAGTTACCATGGCATGAGGATTTAACATTCATATTCCAGAAATGCATAGCTTGACAAAATCGCATATATAATTTTGATTTATATTCGTGAAGGCTTCTCCAGAAATATCCAAACATTTTGGAAAAGATGAATACAGAGAACTTAGGAATCCTAAATTTCTAATTCAGTGTTTTCCTTATCCCAGACTGATTGCTAAGAATTCAAACTCGTCTTTATTCTAGATTGATTGACAACCAAGATTGATGGGTACAGTCTACATTATTAGTAAATTTATACTATAAAATCGCCATTGGTAAAAACCTAGGCCTCCAGATGACACCTGAATCTCTTACATCTTTTCTGGGCAGCTTTTTTGTTTAAGTTATTGAATGCGGCCATAATCCTTAACATCATCTTTGATCTTAAAAATATTTCTATTGATCCCTCGTTCAACTGTGTACCAGACATAATAATCAATGGGTTTTCGCTCTGAGGAATTTGGTATTCATATGTAAATGGTCTGAGAACCATGACTGGTTTACCCAGTTGGTATGGAATTGTGCAGATTCATGTTGCTAGTTATAGAGTTTCCAGTACTTTTCTTTAAGACACAACATGGATCAACTGGTGGAATCTCAGACCCTTACATTATATTCGTCAATTCTGTTCTATCGGAACGACTATAGTGTGTTTCAGTGCTTCTATATGTGCGAAATCAATATTTGACTCATCTGACTCATTCGGAATTCTATACGCTCTCCTTAGATTGACACAAAAAACACACTGGAACGTTTGTATCGGATCCTCCGGCGGGAATGCCAAAAAGAACTACTTGCCGTTTCCAAATTTCTGGCGGACCGAATTTTATCATGGTGCTCAACTGACTCTACTATACTGCGTATTATACAAAATCAAAAATAAATTATTGAATTAGAAAAAATAAACTAGATTGATTGACAACCAAGATTGATGGGCGCAGTCTACATTATTACTTAAGCTATTGATTGAGTGGGGAGAAGTCATGCAAAGAAACAAAAACCTTTTAGAAGATCAGAGTACAGAGAATTCAGACAGAAAAGTTTCAATTCAGTGTGATTCTTATCCTAAACTAATCGCCAACCAAGGCTGTTCGGCCCAGTCTGCCCCACTATGTAATCTATTATTAGAGGTGGAAGAGAAAGCTTTTGATGGCGCATTGAAAAGTTTGGAAGAGTTGAATAAAGAGAACTTATGCAAATCACTTTTAAATTCAGACGTCTAATTTTCATAAAGTCTTTGAAACATGTTAGATTGATAAACGATTAATAATTCATTCATGCACGAATTATTCTTTTAATCATGTTTAAACCGTGTCCCTTTTTTCCAATTTGTCTTCAAAATTCAAGACCTTACACTTGTGTAAATTTTCTTTGACAACTGCCCCCCTCTGAAGAAGTGTTGGTCGAATGGATCCTCAAAGTTTTTTGTTAAAAAAATGTTTACCCTTTTCAAAATTTATATGTGTGTGTGTCTATTTCTTATTTGTCCTCTTTCACAGTAAAGTATTTTACATTAATTTCAAATAGATTTTTAGTCTTCCTACTCTTCTACTTGTCTTCTTTGTCAAAACAGGACTCACATCAGTATCTAATAGTTTTAGCTGAAGATTTATTGCTGTATTCATCTTACCTTGCGTCTCATCGAATACTTCTTCTTCTATGTGCCCTGTCCTTTCAGAATGTAGGCGATCGTGGCTTTCTACGTCTCCCTATCCCTGGTGGCTCTTAATATTTTTTCTCCTGTTACACCTCGCAACCCCCGTTCCGTCAACTACCTGATCAAGCCCTTCAAATATATTATCCGCTGCCTTCCTCTGTCACTTTTTCCTTTTATCTAGTCTGTCAGTTTCAGATTCTCCACGCCCTCCTTCCTCATTGCATGTCCCAGGAACTTCAGTTGTCTCTCCCTGATGCTCCCTATTAATTTTCTTTTCGTTGCCATTCTTTCTTTGTTGCTCACATGCTTGGTCAATGATATCCGCAGCATCCCTCTGTCGAACCACATTTCCGATGCTTCAAGTTTTTCCTCATTTTCGATGATATTGTCCAGCATTCACTGCTCTATTGAAGAACTGACATAACATAGCAATCTAGCCCTCTCTTTTTTGTTTCTAGTGAAATTTACCTGTGTCTTAGTACTTTACTTAGCTTCTGGAACGCGTCCTTCGCCATGCCAATTCGCCTTTGGATCTCCGTGTCGCATATTCCATCTCTTGTAAGAACACTTCCCAGGTATTTAAGTCTTTGTACGTGCTTGATTCCAGCATCCCCTACCTGTATTTGGCATTTTGGGTTACTGTTTTTGCTGATGACTTTGCATTCAGTTTTTTTAAAGTTTATTTGTAGTCCTTTTTGTCACTATCTGCAGTTACCTTCTGTAGGAGATCTTGTAGTTTTCTTTCTGTGTCTGCAGTCAGCACTGTATCATCTGCATACCTTATGTTGTTCAAATTGTGGTCTCCAATAACATATCCTGGCGTAGCATCTATGGTCTCAAAATATTCTCGCTGTACATGTTGAACAGATCCGGTGAAAAAACACATCCTTGTCTTACGCCATTTTCTATCTTTGTAAATCTGCTGAAATTGTTACCTGTTCGTATGCAGGCAGTTTGCCGCCAGTAGAGATTCATGATTACTCTGATGTCTTTCCCAAAATTGTCGAGGCTGCTGAGAATCTCTATCAATTCTTTGTATTGTATTTTGTCGAATGTCTTCGCATAATCAATAACACATAGGTACAAGTCCTTTTTCATTTGTATTGTCCTTTCAGAGAGCATCCTAATCATAAATATGACGTTCCTTGTTCCAGTGATCTTGGCGATCCCGCACTGTTCCTGTCCTATCTCTGGCCTGATATTTCTTCTCGCTCCATTCATCAGGATTCTGACAATCAGTTTTGTAATGTGACTCATTAAGCTGATAATTCTATGTAGTTCTCACTCGTTTGCACCTGTCTTCTTCGGCAGTGCTATAAAAATTGACCTGCACAGGGCGTCTGGTATTATTCCACTATTATAAATTTCCTTTATTATTTCGGTAATTTTCTCTATGCCGAATTCTTCCATGGTTATCAGAAGCTCTATTACAATGCCTTCTGAACCAGCTGCTTTGTTTCTGTTCATTTTGGCCATTGCAGCTACTACTTCGGACTTAAATATTTCCGCTCCGTCCTCATCCTTGTGTATTTTTGGTTGCTCTCTCTCTCTCTCTCCTGTCGCGGAAAAGATCATTTATATACTCTTCCCATCGCTGGAGTATTTCCTCTTTCTCCAATATTATCGTTCCATCCTTGGATTTTATACATCCTGTTGAGGAGCAGGTTTTTTGTCCTGTCAGATCCCTTATGTCTTTATGCATCTCTGCCTTATTGGTCCTGCTCAGTATCTCTACCTCTGCACATTTGTTGTTGAGCCATTCCTCTTTAGCCCGTCTGGATTCGTTCCTTATCTCCCTGTGTAGTTTTCTGTATTCCTTTGTATCATGTCGAGAAACTGTTCAGTCATTCATTCCTTTTTTTTTTCTGCGTCTGATTTCCTTTCGGGCAATGTTGTTTGCTGATCTCACCATCGCTTCTTTAGTGAGTTCCATTTCGAGTGTGCTTTTCCAATTTGTTCTTCATATTTATTCTCACACTGTTAGTGTTTTTTTTTTCTGCAGTTTGAGGTCATTAACGAGCGTGTTGTATTTTAGTCTTGGTGTTGTGTTAGACTTCTACATTCTCTGGAGTTTTATCCTTAGTTTGTAGATGAATGGGACATGGTCTCTTCCGCAGTCGGCACCTGGATAGGTTTTGCATTGAACCACTGCATTCCTGAAGCTCTTATTTATAGTTATGTAGTCCATTTGGTTCTTTCTGTCGCCTCCTGGGCTTTTCCATGTCCATAGACGTCGTGGGTGTTCTTGAAACTAGGTGTTAGTTGTTACCTGGTCATTTGCTGTGCACCATTGAACCTATTTTTCCTCGTTCGTTGCGAACTCCTAGTCTGAAGTTGCCGGTCGTGTCTCCTCCCCTCTCTTTACCTACCTTGGCATTCAAATCACCCATTATGATTCTAATTTCTTGGATTTTGCACTGAGCCTTGGCACTGTCCAGTATGGAGTAGAATGATTCTATTTCTTCTTCAGTGCTTTATGTTGTTGGTGCATAAACTACTATGATAGCTATGTTGAAGAGTCTTCCTCGCAGTTTAACCAAGAGGACTTTCTTTAAAAACTGACAGTATCCAAGAACGCATTTCTCTCATTTCTTTGTCTAGTATCAAGCCGAGCCCTTTTTCGTTGCTTTTGCCTCCTGCATAAATTATCCTGTGGGCGTCACTGCTGAGGTCTCCACTGTTAGGCTATCTGGTTTCACATATGCCCAGAATATTGATCTTCAGTCTGTCCATCTCCTGCATCACATTCTTTAGTTGTCCACAGTTTTTGAGCGTCCTGACATTGCATGTATCAAATGTAATTCTTTCTTTGTTACAGTGTAACGGTCCAGAGACATCTGTTGCTCATGTCGTTATTTCCCGGGCGAGGGAGAAGTTTTGGAGTCAAAGGTCCCCTTTACGCTGTTGGCGCTAACAGTCGCCGGATGACGGTCAGGTGACACCTGTTTCCCATGCCGATCCTTACCGAGAGAGGAGTTGCATCCTTGGGAAGCAACCCCTTTCACGCTATTGGGCTTCATATATTTGTCGTGAAAAACCATGGTTGAGCGGGGGGGTAAATAGTGGAATGGTATCCAGTTGCCTTCTCCACGGTGATTTTTTGAGGCACCACCTCTAGTTAGCTAGTCGCCCTGTGTAGGTTTAATTTTTTCCCTACCGGGTTGCTAACATCATGAAAAAAAAAGGTGGAAAAATAAATATGAAGTATGTGCTTAGTATAAGTCTTTCAGAGGAAGATAAATTTCCCTCCTGAGTGGTTTTTTATGTATATATTTGTTTTTAGAAACTGTTGAGAAAGAATAATAACTCACTAAATCTGAAATGAAAATGAGTAACACGTAGTTTTGAGAGAAGCGTTGTTATTATTATTATGTCATTTTTCATCATATTTCGATTACTGCTTTGGTCTCACTACCAACCAAGTCTGCGGGGAGACCTAAGGCAGGTCGTGGCGTGTTGTTATGACTCCATTTCATGTTTTTCTATCGTCCCTATCATCCCTAGCATTACATAGATAAAGTTTTCCTTAGTGTGTGGGCTGTACTTAATAAGACAATTTTTTGTATATCTCTTAAGCTGGGGTTTCCAGGGATTCTTTCAATGTGTTGTTTTGTTCCATTTTTTATCATTCTAAGTGCGCCTACTATCACTGGCACAACTCTTGTTTTCAATTTCCACATTTTTTCTATTTCAATTTCCAGGTCTTTATATTTTGACAGTTTTTCAAATTCCTTGATTGCTATGTTACAATCCGCTGGACAAGCCATATCAATTAATAGACAAGTTTTCTCCTTCTGGTTTTTAACAATAATGTCTGGCCTGTTTGCTTCAATTTTTCTGTCTGTGTAGATGGTGTAGTCCCATAGAATGGTTACATCTTCTATTTCTGTAACCGGTGCTGGGTGATGTTCATACCAGTGTTTGTTTACAGCTTTTCCATAATGTTTACACATTGCCCAATGTAAATATTGCCCAACTCTATCGTGGCGATTTTTATATTCATTTGGAGCAAGCACAGAACAGCCTGAGATTAGATGGTCTTTTGTTTCTTGGTGTTTATCACAAAACCTGCATTTTGGATCCATATTATTATGCATAATATTTGCCTGAAAGTTTCTAGGGAAAAGACTTTGGTCTTGTGCTGCAAGAATAAAGCCTTCAGTTTCAGACTTTAATCCAGATGCACGTAACCATCGATGAGTATTAACTTTGTCAACATTGGATTTATTGGCACGTTCTGGATATTGGCCATTTCATCTGTTCAAGAGCTTTATCTTTGGCTTTCATTTTCATATTTTTTGCCGCAATAGTTGGTTCTTGGCTTCTGTTTTGCTATTATATATTATATAATGTTATTATTATTATTATTATTATTATTATTATTATTATTTCTCTTAGTTTATAAAATATAATAATGTCTAATTTAACATTTTAATTAAGTTTTGAAATGTTAAATATTTCAGAGTTGTATTTCTACCCCCACTCAATGATGATGGTGGAGGATATAGACTCCTCACTTATTGTTCTAAAATGAATAAAAAATGTTCAATGTTGTTGAGCACTGAGGACTGTGGAGGCCATAAAAGATGTTCTACGTTGGTAGAATGTTCCTCTGTCCATTCAGCTACAAATTTATGGTCTAAAACATAATTTATAATAAATATTTACAGCTCTATACATTATATGTCGAGCACTGTTTTTAATTAATATTTTAGAACATGTACATATCTTTATATATATCCACTACAAATCGTACATTTGTTTCGACATTGAAACTACAATGTCTCATCAGTTGGTCCACACCACCAGATGAGACATTGTAGTTTTAATGTCGAAACAAATATACGATTTGTAGTGGATATATATGTTCTCTCTTTGGAACAATCTTATCTCTGTATATATATATATATATATATATACACGCAGAAATAAGATTGTTCCAAAGATGGAAATTTTTATATAGAATAAAAAATGAACGTTTTCTTTAAAGTGTAGATTTATTGTTAATATTATTATTTATATTACTTGATTCTTGTAGGTTACATTTAGTGTTTATATATATATATATATATATATATATATATATATATATATATATATATATATATATTGGTTATATATAACTACATTTTAGCTGATAATAAAGATTGATTAATACCAAGTAAAGCCTACAAAATGGAAGAAAATACAGAATAAGAAATGAAAATGAATATTGAACTCAGCCTCATGATCCTTTATTTGGAATTATGAAGCTGTCTGAAAGATTACAAAAGCAGGAGTATCAAAATGGCGGATATGTTTTGAATAGATATATGCCTAAATATTTAAAAATACACATAAAATTCCCCAAAAAATGATACAAAATTCTCTTCTTACATTGCCCCAAAACAATGAATTTTGCTAAGAATTTGATCTCCCGTATTCCGCTTTTGTAAAATACTCTTCTGGGCTCTTGCCTTGTAGTCAACTTTAATCTTCAAAAATTTAAATGTAATGCCAATCGTTATCTTCTTTCTTCTTAGCTTTTATTCTTTTATTGTTCCTTCTCCTAAATGATGTTTTTTATCGTATTTTCTTACACTCACTTGCGTCTTAGTGGCTTTATTGTCTTACATGACGTGAAACGGTAAAAGAAATATTTTACCAACACAAACAAGGATGATGAGATATTAACCCATCTAGGACTACGAATGAGAATTTACTGTCTATAAGCTAAAAAGTTACCACGTTAGTTACATCTTGAAATTTTTTAATACTAAAATCGTCTAGCGATAGTGAAAGCTTGACATATAACGTTATAAAATTTGCTTTAAATAATCAAAAAATAAATATTTTAAGTGCATTAGTAAAGGGATTTTTACGCATTCAAAGAGCGATGAAAATATAAATTAAATAAATTCCATTAGTATTTGTCTATATTTCTGAGATGAGGGAGTATTTACATTATTTGAACTATTGTCCTCTTCTTTGTTGCCATTTGTACGACGTTTCGGACGCAGTACTCTTCAGCCTTCTTCAGGTGCTAGGAATCTCAAACTGAACCGTTTATCACCATCACTGGGGTATATGAATTCCATCTTTGCGTAGTAGCGCCTCGTTTAGTATTCATGAGTTATCTCCCTCTAAACCTGTAAGTTATTTGTTCACCACTGCTGTAGCCTTGAAGTATTGAACTCAAAATACATTGGGTCAAGTCAGAGGAAGTAACCAACGTCTATATCCACTGGGCCATGTGTCCTACGCAGGGAATGAGGATAATATACCCTAGTGATTGTAATAAAGCTTTATTTGAAATTTTAAAGTTTTAACATTTTTGCACCTTAAGAAGGCCGGAGTGTACAACGGCCGAACCGTTGTTCAAATGGCAACAAAAATGAGGGCAATAGTACGAATAATGTAAATACAATATATTCCATCTTCAATCACTTTTTCACCTACGTATTGTGTTTTCTCTTCTTTTTTTCTAGAATTATTTTCATGGCAATTGCTCTGACAAGATTCGTTCCCTGGCCTTCTGATCACATGAATTTATGCATACTACTATATTCCCTTGCATTCACTTGCGCACAAATGCGCTTGGGAAAGGTATTAATCCGACTTTTCTTTCCAGTTATGTTATATATATATACATACCACAATAGTTGGTTATATCCAGCTACTCTGAAGCTAATAATAAAGATTGATTAATACTAAGTAAAACCTACAAAATGGAAGAAAATACACAATAAGAAATATAAGTAAATATTGAACTCAATCTCATGATCATTCATTTGGAATTATGAAGCTGTCTGTAGGACAGATTGGGTTCTCTAGCCTTGGCGGGCAACCAGTCTACCGCAGAAAGCAATGGCAACCTACTACGAGATAATCTTCTGCCCAGTCAGTTATGTCTCTTTCAAGACATGATCGCCCAAAGCGAGTATCATGTATTGCACTTAACTGACTCACTATATTGGCAGGTTTGATCGTAAAACAGTAGTTTTGTCAGTGGTACTAACATTGTTAAATGCAGTAACGTTTCAAGTTTATTACAATACCGAATGTTGGCAGGTCATTGGAGCTGCCCTGAAAGGACATTACCATCTCTGATCAGAGTATTTTTATATTTCAATATTTGCAACCAATTTTTTCCAAAGACATCCTACAAAATTGGAACATTTAGGCAAATAAACGGCCATTATGTGCCCCCACCACATATTTACGTCATCACAATAGTAATTTGTCTCCGTTCGCATGGCAATTTTCCTGGGCTTTGTTTTATCGTATTGTTTTTAATGCGTCTTCTTCCCGATGTTTTTGTTTGTTTATTTGCTGGGCTGTTACTGACATTTTGGTTTTAATTTTTGTTTAACTTCTAGACTTCGAGTTTGTTGAACAAGGCAAAAGGAAACAGGATTAGAGCCTGGGGAAGGGGTTGATAATAAGGAATAATAATAAGCAATAATAATAATAACAGAATAATGAGAAGAGGACAAGTAAGAGGCAGAAGTCTACTTGCTTGCAAAGCAAAAGAAATCAGCAAAAAAAAATGAGGGGAATGATAATGGCTTTCAAATCGAAAGAGGCTCAAGGCATACGTGAAGTACGAATATTAATATTAAACTATAAATAGATATGTATATATGAGAGGCACATGGATGTTTTGAGAAAATAAGGACCTTTTCTTCTATATGTCTTACTCCTTCAGGACGTTGATGATCACAGCTCTCCACAACTTTCTGTCATTTAAAGTTTTTTAATAAATTTTGTCTATTGTCTATCTCTCTCAAAGCCTGCTCCGACATCCACTTTGTCAAGCTCACCATATAGGTAAAACATTGTTTTTCTTTGTGCCTTATACCTTCAATATATCGTGTTAGCATCAAATGTTCCAAACCTTCCTATAAATGTATTACTTCAGCTAGGGAAGAGTATGTTTACCAATGGAGGGATGTAGAGATGACGCTTGAATATTAAACTTTTGATTGTAGGATTCAGCAGAAATATGAGTTTAATACTATAAGTAGACTATGAAAGAGATCTTCAATAAGGGTATTTGTGCGAAATTGAATGCAACGAGCTCAACTGGTTCGAATTCCAGTTGAATTGGGTGCATTTACTTACGCTCAAATACTTTCGGTAAAGTATTAATCCGTCTCTTCTCCGTCCAGCTATGGGTTAAATAGCAGGAAAGATTGGTATTATTACCTTGGTGGCAACAAGTCTACCACAAAAATGAATGGCAACCTAAATATTCTGTTTAGTCAGTAATGTCTCTTTCGAAACATAATCGCTCAAGCGTGTATCATTTATGGCACTTAACTATATATATATATATATATATATATATATATATATATATATATATAATTTATTAAGCACACTACTGATGTCTGATAGAAGAGCAAGAGCCGAAAATGCTTGGCACGGTGTCGTTTCAGTAGATACCAGAACGAGGTTAGATTCAACGCCACTGGAAATGAAAAAGTGAAGAGCTAGATTTCCAATGGCGTTTAATCCAACATCGTTCTAGTACCTTTTGCAACAATGCCGTGCCAAGCAGTTTCGGCTCCTGCTCTTCTATTTAGATAGCAAAATATTATGTGATAGCAAAATATTCTGTGATAGAATTATGTCCGTAGGGTATCGCTAGTTTGAAGCGGTATCACGTTTCTTAAATTGACTGGCTTGCCAGGCGATTAATTCCGGTAAAACCTATTTGAGAACTACCATTTCCTTGTTAATTTATATGATCTATTTTGAGATTATTAATCAAAAAGTGGTATTGTATTTTTTATAAAAGAAATACTCATTTTGAGTCAGTCAGTTAAGTGCCATACGTGATACACGCTTGGGCGATCGTGTCTCTTTCAAGACATGACTGACTGGGCAGAAGATTATCCCGCAGTAGGTTGCCATTGCTTTCTGCGGTAGACTGGTTGCCGACCAAGGCTATAGAACCCAGTCTGTCCTGCTATTTGACCCATAACTGGAAGGAAGAGACGGATTAATACCTTACCCAAGGGTATTTGCGCGTAATGAATACAAAGGATTACAACTGGAATTCGAACTCGGTTCCCCGGTTTCTTGTTCCGAGCCGATATCCACTGTACCACAACGGACATAAAAGGTAATATTTCTTTATTTTGAAAATAAAATAAAAATAAATATCTTCCTTATTTTTCAGTAAATATCGGACTATATTGGATCGTCGCCTCAATACAAATTATGTTTATCTGTAAAAAAATATCTTTCTTATAATTTAATAGACAGCAACTGAAAGTTTTATGCCTTAGTCTCCCAAACGAATTATGTGTATCTTTTAAAAGTATCTTCTTTACTGTTTAATAAAATAGGTCAAGACATTTTGAGATAACATCTGAATATTCTGTTTCTGCACCTCCCAAACGAATTACGTCTCTCTGTTAAAAGTAATCTTTCTGTATTCTTTAATAGAAAATATCAGAATATTATGTATAACATAACCCCCCAAAGAAATTATGAGTATAAAAAGATGATAATTTCTTATTGCTTCCCAGAAAACATAAGAATATTCTGTCTTAGCCTCCCAAACGAAGTATGACGACATAATAAAGGTATATCTCATTATTGTTTAACAGAAAACACTCGAATATTTAGCGAATTTTCAGTACATCTATTAAAAGCGATAATTGTTTATCCTGTAATATAATCCGAATAATTTGTCATTTAGTCCCCGAAAAGCATTTTGATAATAATCGACAAAAATAAACTTTAATTTAATTTTAATTTAAGAGAAAAAATGAATAATTTGTGTCAGCCTCCAGAACAGATTTTCAGTATATCTATTAAAAGGTGGTCCTTCTTCATTGTTTATAAGTAAACATCGATTATTTTGTGTGTAAGCTTTGCAAAGCGAATTATGAGTGTCTAGTAAAAGGTATTTGTCTATATTTCTGAGATGAGGGAATAATTACAGTATTTACATTATTCGGACTATTGTCCTCATCTTTGTTGCCATTTGTCCGACGTTTCAGGTGCTAGGAATTTCGAACCGAACCATTTTTACAAAAACATTTAAGGTATTTTGAGTCATAGCCTCACAAACGAATTATAAGTAACTATTAAAAGTTATCTTTCTTGGTTTTTAGACTCCCTAACGAATTATGAGTTCAGCCTCTTAAACGAATTATGAATGACTATTAAAATGTGATCTTGCCTCATTTTTTAGCAGAAAACATCTAAATATTTTGTGTTTCAGCCTTTTAAACGAATTATGTATCGATTAAAAGATGATATTTCTTTATTGTTTCACAGAAAACAGCGGATAATGTGTTTCTTAGCATCCGAGACGCATTTTCAATATATATATTAAAACGTGACCTTTAAATATTGTTTAGCAGAGAACATCCGAATACTTTGTGTCTTTGCATTCAAAATGCATTTTCAATATATCTATTAAAGATGATCTTTTTTTTTTATTGTTAACAGAAAACAGCTAAATATTTATTTGGCCTCTATTGTATCGCCGAGGTGGATATGATACACAGAGAGTGTGGTGCGGTATTATTCATCACAATATCTGATGCTAAACGGATATACACAGTACAGTACAACAGTTACAATAGACTATTTCAGACCATCGACTATTCCATAATTGAGAGTACAGCAGGGATGCCAGCCACTCTACAACAGCCTCCCAAAATGATCATAGGAATGCATTAAAAATGTTATTTCATTATTTAACAGTAAACATCTGAATATTATGTCTACTCTTCCTAAAAGAGTTATGAGTATATCTATTAAAAGGTGGTGTTCCCTTATTGTTGACAAAAAACATCGTATTTCTTTGTTTCTTACCCTCCCAAAGTTTTGTTCTTCCCCGAGTATCTGTCGAAGTTATCAATTTTGCTTGATACCCTAACTGAAAACTTTGATTAACGTGCGATATCTCTGTTAAGGAAATTCCGATTCGTCGGTTCCTCCCTATAATATCAATGTGCCTGTGTACCTGAGCGAGTGAAGTCATACTCTCCACCTGGCACAATTATCGACCCACGAATCCTAAAACTTTAGGAAATATTTAAAAGCGTATTGTCATTCTTTTTGATATTACATCACTCGGACATATCCGTTATCTATATTTATTTTCTTCTTCTTATATGTTTCCAGAACATGTTTTCATACATGTCTCCATGTCTTCATACATGTCTTCTTCTTATATGTCTCCAGAACATGTTTTCATACATCCTAAATTATCAATTAAAAGCATATATATATATATATATATATATATATATATATATATATATATATATATATATATTGTCATCCGCAGACAGATCTGTTTCGTTGTATCACAGCTCATCAATACGGTTAGACTCTGATTGCTTTTTAACCCAGGATTGAAACCTGATCGAATTGGCGTCAGTAGGGGTATGGGCGTTCGGTGGAAGATGGCAGATTTTTAGCGCATATCATTATACGCGCCCAATAGCTAGCGTGCTCTAATTCATTTTGCTGAATGAGCGATGCGTAATATATATATATATATATATATATATATACATATATATATATATATATATATATATATATATATATATATACAGAGACACAGAGAGAGACATATTTCGTTAAAAACGAACTTCAAGGAAGATTTTAATAACATTTTATTATTTTTCTCAGTATTCTTGCATGTTTCCCTTTTGCTGGATATAAGGTATGGAATAATATTTCATACTTCTTGACTTTCAGAGCACTTTCACTGACCATTCTCAAGAATCTTTTTTTCCGTATATTACATTACAAACAAAACATGAGTATAAAATAACAACATCGAAGAACTAACATTCTTGAGAATGACCATTAACATGGCTGAAAGCGCTTGGAAAGTCAATAGTTATGGAACATTTTTACATTCTTTATCTCTAGCAGAAACGAAACATGTAAGATTATTGGAAAAATTTATAAAACCTTCCTTGTCGATCATTTTTAACGAAACATGATTGCTGCACAAACAAACACACACACATATATTTATATGATTTATCTGAACATTATTTTTTATCTATGCTCGTATTTAAGAAGATATTCTGTTTATAATCAAACAATATTATATATATGCTTCTACCGGCTAGATTATTTACGATCATTTTTTGTAAAGAAAATGTTTATCATTTGACAGGATTCGAACCTGCAACCCCTATCCATATAGGGAAATCACCGAGTGATCTGGCGCCTCTCGACCACGAATGACTGATTATAAACAGAATATTTGCTTAAATACGAGTATCGATCAGAAACAGTATTTAAACAAATCATTTCAAATTGTCGGTTGTTTATAACCAGTTTTGTTAATCGTTGTTAATTTCGGTAATATATATATTATAAATTATGTTTTAGAACATGTACATAATTTTTTCTATATATGTCCTCTTCTCTACAATCATATGTTTCTATAAATGTTGGGACCCCAACATATCATCAGGAGGAAAGTAAATATTCACAGCTCTATACATCATATATCTAGCTCTGTTTTAAATTAATGTTTTGGACAGGAAAAAAATTTGCTTTTCTCTCCTCGTCCTGTACTCACTCGGATATATATATATATATATATATATATATATATATATATATACAAGTGAATAAGGAACGAAGAAAATGTTTACAATGTTCAAAACATTAATTTAAAACAGTGCTCAATATAAAAATAGAGCTATGAATATTTATTATAAATTATATGTCAGAATATGTCCAAACTAAAATCTACTACAAAAGTGTACATTTTGTTTCGACATTGAAAGAACAACGACTCATCAGGAAGTAAACGTTACATGGTATCCTCAGCATCTTTATGTTGAACCACATTCCGGCTACTTCAAGTCGTAACTTCAATTCTGATGAGATTGTTCAGCATTCGCTGCTATATTGAAGGATAGCAATCACATAACAATCCAGTTATTGTTACAATGAACCCTTATTTGAGTAAAACGACCTGAATATTAAGTCTCATTTCTGCCAGTAGCCTTCGCATTTGAGAAAATGAGCCTCGCATCAGGATTCAAACATATGTCCAACTTTCATTGGTAGAACCATCGTATGATTCGGCGACGTTTAGACCACACTATACTCCCTCTCACACTATATATATATATATATATATGTGTGTGTGTGTGTGTGTGTGTGTGTGTGTGTGTGTGTTTAGACAGCAAATTTTCTTTTAGACACGTCAGATTAAATAAATTGCATACATTGTGTCTGTTTTTTAATAAAATTCGTTCATATTTTTGTTACTAAAACTCACACCCCTGAAGATAATTTCGGAAGGAGTACATTTAAAAACAAATGATAATAACATCTGTCAAAGCTACAGCCTATTTCTAACATCTTTCAATTATAAAATGCGATAGATTATCCGTGAGTATTCAAAATAAGCAGACACAATTTTTGCAATTTATTCAATCTGATATATATATATATATATATATATATATATATTAACAACAGAAATAGGGTTATTCCAACGAGAGGAATTGGTATAGAGTAAAAAGTGTGAGTCGCCTTTAAAATTTTGTTTATAGGGTATATTTATTGTTGTTGTTATTATACATGTTATGATACATTAAGTGTACAACATGTTATTTGTGACGCTACATGTGTTTCGAGTTTAAAGTTTACTCTCTTCAGACGAATAAACTTGTGACTTTAATATCGAGATTCTTTTTTATCCTTATGGCCATGGTATCACTTATAAATAAGTAACTAAATCAAGTGGTGGCCAACTGGTTGAAATGTTTGTGGGATTGGCGGTTTTTCACATCAGCACGTTAAGTTTATTCTGGCCAAGCTATCGTATATACATAGATAAACAGATAAATAAAGAGTTGACGACCAAGTAGAAGTGATTGTGGTGTGGGGATTTTTACATTAGCAATTTATGTTTAGCTTGGAGGTGCCTTTGTCATATAGGAATTTTTCAATAACTTGCAAAATTGGTTTCTAATAGTTTTCTATCAATAATCTTGTTGTTTTTATTGTTTTTATTACTTTGGCGATAATATTTGTGTTTGGTGTGTGTGTGCGTGTGTGTAAGAGAGAGAGAGCGCGTTTTTTATTTCGTCTTTATGTTTTAGAATTGTTTTTTATGGGTCATCAGGTTCATTTTTTGTTTTGAAGATACTATTTGAATTTGGTGTGTGTATGTGTGTGTGTGGTTGTATGTGTGTGTGTGTGGTTGTATGTGTGTGTATGTATGCGTGTGTGTTCTTTTCACTGGTGTGTGTGTTTTATGTTTTTCATTTTGTTTTGTTGAGCGAAAGCTTGTATTTTTTATTAATCTTTCTTCCTGCATTATTAGTGTGTCATAATCTGCATTTTGGTAGATAGATATTACTTTGAATATACCTCCACTGCATTCATGTAAACGTTGGGAGGCATAAGATTTCCTGTTACTTGCTATTTTGATATTACTTTTATGAAGGGTAGACTCTATTATTCAAGCACTGTGTCGCTCCAACGTATATTTTTGCGCATTTTTTGCATTTTAGCGCGTAAACTGTATTTTTCCAGTTGCAACTCAGATCCGATTTTATGTCGAATGTAGATGCGTTTTTAAATTTGACGTGTTTTCCTTCTATTATTATGTTGCATATTCTACATCAATATTGTTGCATTTTGTGACCCCGCACTCGTGTTGTGTGCTGTTCGAATTTTGAAGAGATTAGATGTCTTTTAATTTTTTGGGCTGGAGTTTGCTATTAATTATCTTAGTTGTCTTTAAGATTTTCTTTAATTTGTCATTATTGTTGGTGTTTTGATCGTCTTGAATAAT
The DNA here is from genome assembly GCA_037127315.1 of Ascarosepion bandense. Taxonomy (NCBI): domain Eukaryota; kingdom Metazoa; phylum Mollusca; class Cephalopoda; order Sepiida; family Sepiidae; genus Ascarosepion; species Ascarosepion bandense. The sequence continues at coordinate 10,763,875 of JBBBDQ010000872.1, forward strand.
TTTGGATTTTTGTTGTTGTTGTTGTTGTTGTTGTTGTTGTGTGTGGAAACCAGAGTATTTTCTTCTTTTTTCATGATTTTCTTGTGTTTTTTTGGATTCCAGATGGATTCTAATGGTATTTTTTGCAAGTTGTAAATTAGTGGAGTAGCATATCCTCTTATTTGTAATGTCTTTCGTAGTTCTTCTAGGCGTATTTTACGATAGAAAACGATTACAAACCAATTTCTCAAGTTAATGAAAAATTCCTAGATGGCAAGGGCTCCTGCAAGATAAACTTAACGTGCTAATGTGAAAAACTCCGTCACACAATCTCTTCAACTTGGTGATCAGCTCTTTATTTATTTAGTTAGTTAGTTATCTGTTTATCCATGTATACACGATACCTTGGCCAGAAGAAACTTAACGTGTTGATGTGAAAAACCGTCAATCCCACAAACATTTCAACCATCTGGCCACCACTTGATTTACTTACTTATTTATGAATGATACCTTGGCCATCAGAAACAAAAAGGAACTCGATACGTAAAGCCACAAGTTTATTCGCCTGAAGAGAGCCAACTTTAGACTCGAAACACGTGTTGCGTCACAAATACCATGATGTACACTTAATGTATCATAACATGTATAATGACAACAACAATAAATATACCCTATAAGAAAAACGTTCACGGACTTTCACACGTTTTACTCTCTCTCTCTCTCTCTCTCTCTCTCTCTCTCTTTCTATATATATATATATATATATATACATATTAAAGTAAAAGCTTTCTTACTTAGCTGAGTGATATTACCTTCAGTTTTATGACTCCAGATTTTATTAGACGGCCTCGTCTGTCCGCTTATCAGTGGGTATCAATGGACTCTTCCGTCATTCAGTTTTTATGTTTCAGTCGTATGTGATACTTCAGTCCTGTTGGAGATCTGCATACAAATTCACATATCGTACAACAACGAGGATCTCGAGACACAGCCACAGGAATTTTCTCATGACTTTTTTCGACGTTGTCTTTCGTATCTTAGCCGGACAACACGAATGATTTCATAATTTCTGATACGACACTGGCAAAAATATCTCCGTTATTTCTATTCAAGGCAGCTCGCTCGAAGTTAGTATAAGGCACATTGGCAGATAAAAGGCTAACTTTTTAACCTGACCTCATACCTCAGCAATGGTCAACCAACAGTCCTTTATTCACTGATAAGGGGGCTATACATGAGGACCTAAATATTGTCATTATTCATCTTTGCAATATAACTAGACAAACAAAGATGTGATAGCATCAGGAAAGTCTCATTTTCACGAATCTTGCATTTTGCGAGATTAGCTTTGGACTCACACACACACACACACACACACACACACACACAAACACACAAACACACTAAGCGAAACGGGCTTGTATGTGGATGACTAATATATTATGCTCTCATTACTATTGAGCTCTCTGGAGAAGAAAATTTTAAAAACAGTTCCCACTTCGGCTATAATGCGTGACTCTTCAGAAATGAATTGAGTTCTCTCGGTGACTGACGTCTGTATACACTGCTTATATACAAGACGTAAAAATTTCCCTTCTCTGACCCCATGCGCCGATGGCTTAGGGAGTAGAGACTCCGACTGACACCAAATCGGTCGAGTTTCGATCCTGGCCAGAAGGAAGTGGATATGTCTAGCCATACTGATGAGCTGTGATACAGCGAAACGGGCTTGTATGTGGATGACTAATATATATATATATAGTTTATCTCTCTATATATATATAGAAAGAGATAAACCATATATAGTGTTGGCTTTTGGTGCCAAGATTGTAGCTTTTGCAGTAGTTTTACTGATAAAATATATATTGGGCAGCAGGGTTTTTTTTATCGCACAGTGCTCGATATCGGGGTGGAGACAAAATGTTGATCATTTTAGTGCAAATAATTTGTTATTTTAATTGATCAGGTTCATGTCGACTTCGAAGTTTTTGATGAAGTCAAACCCAGTCTCGACAAGTGAAGACTGTTCTCACGAAACTTCAAACCTGCTAAGCTAAAGTGACACATTCTTTGCACTAAAATTATATATATATGTATATATATATATATATGTGTGTGTGTGTGTGTGTGTGTGTGTGTGTGTGTGTGTCTTTGCGTTTGTGCGTGTGTGTAAGAGAGAATTGCAGACCCGTAAAGACGGAGAGGATAATCAAAAAAAAATTTTCCAATGAATATAAATGATTAATTAGATAAAAATAGAGAGCTCAAATGGATATTATCCAGAGTATTATAAAATGTTAAGAAGAATATTCAACGCATAGTTAAATGGTTATACATAAACATTTATCTCGACAATGTCATATTACATTGTCTTATTCAGACCGTTAAAAAATAAATAAAAATAAAAATTTTCAACTGTCTGAATGAGACAGTGTAATATTACATTAACGAAATAAATCTTGATTCGTAACCATTTAACTATATGTTGAGTTTTCTTCTTGATATTATATGCATATAAATATATATATATATAGAGAGAGAGAGAAAGAGAGAGAGCGAGAGAGACGAGGAAAAGAGAAAGACAGAATGAGTAACCACTAGGATATGTGTATATATATATATATATATATATATATATGCGTGTGTGTGTGTGTGTGTGTATTTAATGTAGGGAACAAGGCTTTTATAGATCTCGCATACTGATTTATTCAACGGATTTCTATTAGCCTAATTGTCATTATAAGCAATATTTTGTGTTCCTAATTCATCCTGAATTCCTAATGTATGTCTCAGTTTATATGTCTATATGTTTCATGAAATACCTTTTCTCGTTCTTATTTGTAGAAGAAGTTCCTTTCTTTTTCCTGTAAGTAAGGCTCATACATTAGTGATGGTAAACTATATTTTAATTTCGTGCCTCAATTTGTCTTCGATACAATCAATCGAGAGATCACTGCCTTCGTTATCGTTCTTGTGGAAAACTGGGTCTGTTTTTTCGAATTATGACGAGGCGCACAACTAAAATGGATGACGAAGAAGGGAGGAAGAAGAAAAAATGATATAATAAACCCATTAGACTAGAGTGCATATAAGTGATGGCATGAAGACAATGGTAATTATTAAGAGATTGAAAAAAGAAAAAAATGAAAGAAAAAATGAAAGAAAAAAAGAAAACTTTATAAAAAGAAGAAAGAAAGGAAAAGGGAAAGAAAAACAGAAGAAAGAAAAAGGAACATTAATACAATGAAGTAAGAAGAAACAAATTAAAGTAATTAAAATTGAAATAAAGAAAGAAAAAATGTAATACAGAAATAAAAAGGAAATGAAGGAAATCTAAATTGAAAGAAAAAGGATGAAAATTATGAATACAATAAAATAAGAAGCAGAAAAGAAAAAAGAAACCTGAAAGAAAAAATGAGCGATAAAAAAAGAAAAGAAAAAGTAATACAGATAAATAAGAAGGAAAAAGGGAATGAAGGAAATAAAAATCAAAAGAAACAAAGCTAGAAATTATGCAGAGAAATAAAAAAGGAAATGAAAAATGGAAGAAAAAATAAATGAAGAAAGAAAGAAAGAATGAAAGAAAGAAAGAAAGAAATGAAAAAGAATGTAGAGAACTGGGGAAGAAAAAGGAAAAGAAATAAAGTAGAATTGAAATAAAGAGGGCGAAAGAGAAATTAAAGTGAATGTCGCAGGAAAAAGAAAAAAGAAGAAATTACAAGACAAATAAATTAAAGGAAAATTAATACAAAGAAAGAAACGAATAGAAAATAATTAAATAAGTAAAATCGAAGGAAAACAAATAAAATGCCAACATTAATACGGAGAGGTGGAAATAAGAAAAATAAAAAATAAAATAAAAATTAGATAAAGAAATGAAAAGAAACTAATTAATACAGAACAGGAGGAAAGAAAAGGCAAAAGAAAGAAATTAGAATTGAAAGAAAAAATGTAAAATACGGGATAAATTTCAATACAGATTTAAGAAAGGAAAAGGGATGTAATTAAAACTGAAAGAAACAAGACACATTTAATAGAAGAAAATGAAAGGAATTAATTAAAAAAGGAGAATAAATAAACAACGGATGATATTGAGATAAGATAAAAAATGAAAGAAAATCCTAACATGGAGAAAGAAGAAAGAAAAAGAAGAATTATATTCCAAAATAAAATCAAACCAAGGTCAGAAATTTTAAAAATACTACATGTAAACCAGTAGAAAAGGAGAAAGTACGAAATTATAAAGTTACAATAATGGAAAAAATATAAATATTTATTTGAAAGTCATTAAGATTTCATTAGAAGAATATATACATAATCAAAGATGATTTTTTAAAATTAAAAAGCGCAAACGAAATATTTCCTTTGCCAGAGAAACAAGCATTGCACTAAAAGAAAATAATAACAATAAAAAGGAACAAAATGAAATAGTGAGTGCGAAAATAGTGTGATAAAATTGAACAGAAATTAATCGAAAATAATGAAAATAAAATCAAATGAATGAAAACAGAAAGAAAAAGTTAAAAAGAACGACGAGAAAATACATGAAAAAGAGAAAAAAAACGAGAAAGAATAATTACTGTGATGTTGATGATAATGATGATTATTATCATCATTATAAGCATCATCACCATTGTCAGTATAATAATGATAATGATTTTAGAAAACGAAAAAGATCGTATGAATAAGGCATAGACACAAAAGATAATGTACTGTGAAATGCTTAGGTTGACGATATCGAGGCACGTCCATTAAAACACAAGCAATTTCTTCAAAGTAGAAGATGGTTTTGGCGGTAAACACTTAACAAGTCTCAGCTAAAAACCTTTTTCGAATTCTTTGCTACCGGAAGTCTCCGATCACCACCAATTTTAAGGTCGATTTTATTTTAAAAAAAGCGACATTTTCAGAATTTTTTTTTTTTTCATCGTTTCTCTTGTCACTCAAAATGGTTCATTTTATTTTAATTTTTTCTAAGAATCGGGCAGAAACTGAAACATGTAAACGTGCGGACAGGCATACATTATTTTGTTTATGTAAAGTATTTGAAAGCCTGTCTGTAAGTAGATATTCGTCAGTAATTAGAATGTGTATTTTAGCTTGAGTTTGCCTGTTTGGTGTGTTCTCTTCTATACATATATGAACGTGCTTAAGTAGAGAAACAACAATATATCTAAATCAAAATACTTATAAATACATATAAATGTAAATCTCGTGGGTATTTAAAATGTTTTTTTAAACATTTTTAACTTTTATATTTATTTTCATCTTCACCAACAGTTTCCATGAACTTCTTATTCTTTCGTATTTTATAACAATTGCTAATAGAGCTACAACTACTACCACTATTAATAATATTATGTGCATCTTTTTAACAACTGTGTCTAGTATCCTATCTTATTCTCGAGTGATAGCATGACACGTAATCATTTTTTTTACAAATTCTGTCTTTACCGATTAAAACTTTTTCAGGTGCTTAAATTCTTCAATGAGTCAGACCCAGTGCACAAATGATCATGTGCACTACTTCCAGATTTATGTATCACAGTTTTTGCTATTCAAACCACTAATACTGACCAATTTCCTCTATCTTTCTCTGCGAGAACAACATCGACTATTCTGTATATTATATTTTCTGTGTTCACTGTAATTAATTCCGACCTACAAATTTGATTTGGTAGAGCTGTCTGACTGTTAAAATACGAAAATACTTTGCTTTTCATATTTTCAATGATAGTTCTTAGCTTAAGCACATTATTTCAATAGCGGAACGCAGTTCGGTTGAGCACCTTTCACTTATTAATTGTCCCTACACATGAAGGCTCATTTTTTTCCTTTTAATTTATTCTACTTAAATTTTCTACATTCGCTTATTCTGTTTTGTACTGCTTCTATAAGTACTTATAGATTTATATTTTCTCATAACTTTTTGCCACTATTTATGAAATTTCCTTTATTCTTATTATTTTCGTTCACTATCGAAATTATTATTTTGGTATTTTCTATTTGTTTTGTGAAATTTCTTTGGTTTTTCCTAGTTACCTATCGACAACTGTCTGTCATTATCTTCTTATTTTTAGTAGTATTTATCGGTAGTCATTTTATTTTCCAGATAATGTTATCTTCGGCTGGATACAGTCTCGCTATTCTTCTTTTCTCTTTGCAGGATGCCGGTTCACACTATTTCATTATTTGTGCTGGGTCATTGATTTTCTTGTATATTGATTCTTTAAGAGGAAAAATTAAATTTTATTTTTGTATTGAATAAATTAGCGGCGGAGGTGGTAAAAAACAATATTTGTAAAATATCATGGTCATTCAGAATATCAATGGTCATGGCACTCCACGGTTTCCTCTTTTTTATTGTCTATGAATTAACATAACCTCTTAGAAAAGATAGCTGAGTTGTTTCGCGTTGTCTTGAATTGCATTGTAAGAGAGTAATCTTTCTTCTCGACTGGTTGCTACGTATGTGCTGCAGTGGATATCGGGTTGGAACGAAAAATTGGAGAGCCGAATTCGAATTCCAGTTGAATCCGTTCCATTCGCTTACGCACAAATATTATTAATCCATCTCTTCCCTCTCGCTATGAGTCAAATTAACAGGACAGATTGGGTTCTATAGCCTTTGTTGGCAACCACTCTACCGCAGAAAGTAATGGCAATCTATTGTGAGAAAAACTTCTGCCAAGTCTGTCATGCCCTTTTGTAGACATGATCACTCAAGCGTATGGCACTTAATTGACAGAATGGTTGCTTCCCAAGACAAGGCTACCCTGCTATTTTCCTTATAGATGAAGGGAAAAAAAGATCGGTTTCGGGCCTTCTCAAGGGTATTCGTACAAAAGTAAATACGACGGGTTAAACAGGAATTTGTAGTTTCAATTCACTTTCCGTCTGTTCGTAGATCCAAAGACAAGTAAATATCAAACTTTAAAAATTATGCTAGTATTAAAGATGAAAAAGCCAACAACATCAACAAGAGTAATGGAATGAAATAGATTATTAGGGAAACAATATGGATGTTGATAACAACAATGATTTATACAGTCCTTAATGACAACGATATTTATTTTAAAGACGATCTTAATAACAATGAAACGAATACTATGGCAAGTTGATGGAATATGTTGGTGCATGTTAATCTGGGTAGCCTTCAGGTAATTTCGATATGAAACCTTTAATCTACGGAGGTATACAGTTCTTCTTCCATTATTCATATTTGTTTACACCTGGCTTCTTGGGCACCGCTTTGAAAATGAATCTCCTTAGGTCTTCTGGCATATCAACACAGTTCTAGTTTTTGTTTATTTTATCTATAATTTTGTCATTGCCGAAATCATCTAAAGCTTCAAGCAGCTTTATTAAAAATTCTATTTTTGTTCAGTTTGATTAGTGCAGATATCACTTTAATATTTTTGACCCTTTCATATTTTGTGTATTGCGGGTTTTGATCTTTCGTCCGAATCATCCTAATTTTTCTTCATTCTTTCATTGATGAAACTGCAATATAGATAATTATTAAATATTTCTTAATTCAGTGGATTCACATGTTATTGTGCAGCATTAACAAAAGAACCATTCTATTTTCTTTTACACTTGATAATAAATACTAAAAAATAGTATGAAATACATCATTTTTTAAAACACTGCGGTGGCCTAATAATTAGGGCCGGTAGGGTATATATATATATATATATAAAGAACTTAACTTTACTCTGAAAGTATTAACTATCTGTACAAAATATCTGTTGTTGAAAGCATATGACTCCGTACAAAATATTTTGATTTCCCCATTAAATAACTCATAGCGATTGATATGCCATTAAACAAAGCAAACCAAGCAAACAACCAACATGAATAAACTTTTTCATAACATTGGTAATTCCTAAAATTAAAGAAATCAGACTGCATTCCAATAACTTCAGTAAAACTACAACTGTAATCCTGTCCACACAAAGATGTATATGTACACAAGCCAAGTATCATCTACCATGTATAAAATTATGAAAACAGAGTAAAATATACCGTTTTTGTGATTTCAAAACTTACAAGAAAATTAAATTTCAGTCCCAAATAACCCGTAAGGAGATAATATGCTATTACTCAAACAAAAACCATAATCAGATAAAGTTCCCTCTAAGGAAGTCGTGTCTAGTTCTTATATAATACGAAATTACTGCACGTACCATTTTAAGTTTTTTATTTTTATTTTTTTGCGAAAATGTTACCGATATATGAGATATATTTAAATTCAATTCGTAATCACAGAAACATGTATTTTAAAATGAAATTAATTTTCTATATTGCCTTATTTTTACCTTCTGTGTGCGAGATTTCATTGAGGTTGAGTGAGGTAAAAGGACCTAGAAAAATGTATTTTTTTACAAAATATTACGGCACCAAATCATTTTCAAAAAATAAATAAATAAATACAACTTTAAACATTATTTTTCATTCAAAGTAATTTTATACCTCAATAGTATGGGTTAACAGTGAATGAAGCCAAAATAATATGGACAATTCAAATCCCATGATTCAAAAAGGTCGATAGTAGTACCAAAAATCTGAATTTAAAAATATAATCCATATGTATATTTACGTATATTGGTTTAGGTGATATAAAGAGACCAAAATGAGAATTAAATTTTTAGGTGAGACATATTAAGAGAAGCATTAGTAATATCATCAAATGAGATCATTTCCCTACCTCACAAAAAGAAAAAAATCTGGGCAAAGAAAAAATAAATGGAAGTCAGATGAAATTCAAAGCAAGATGAAAAGGAAACAGCAAACAAAGCCATATTATGGTATAGAATGTAGGAAGTTCCACAATAAACTAGAAACAACTGCGGACAGGCAGAAGAGGAATAGCATAACGAATAGTAGGTAGAAAGATAAAGAATGAGTAACAATGATGAGTTAGACAACATGAGAAAAGAGGTGCTCACCGATAGGATGCATAAAATAAAATAAAAAACGGGAGGTTGATAAGAGAGAAAGAAAAAATATAACTAAAGAAAAGGAAAAATACATCGGAGAACTCCTCCACAGCGAAAGATCAAAACCCGCAATACACAAAATATGAAAGGGTCAAAAATATTAAAGTGATATCTGCACTAATCAAACTGAACAAAAATAGAATTTTTAATAAAGCTGCTTGAAGCTTTAGATGATTTCGGCAATGACAAAATTATAGATAAAATAAACAAAACCTACAACAATGTTGATATGCCAGAAAACCTAAGGAGATTCATTTTCAAAGCGGTGCCCAAGAAGCCAGGTGTAAACAAATAAGAATTCCACCGAACAATCAGTATGATGAATGACAACAAAGCAGCATCCGAATGCTGATAAATAACAGAATTAAAATTGCAAATATTAATTAAGGGTCACATCTATGTGTAAATAGTGAACGCCCAAACAAAAATCAACAGTACATTCTTATAGTAAAATTACTAACAATAAATTACAGTGGACTCTCTTATGGTAAATAATAAATGAGTTGTCAGTAGTGGATGGTGCGCTTTGTTTTACACTTACGCATGGGATTTCTGTCCTGCATGGACCTGTGTTGAAATTTTATCCCTCTAGCTACCAATCAACGTGCACTACGATTTGTTTTAAGTGGTCATTTGCTCGTGCGGCACAAGCCGACTCTCTTCATCAAAACAACGTAGACTATACAGGTGCACAGTGCGTCACACGTTAGGTGTTGGTGATGATCGCATGTTATGTTAACATGAAGTTTGACCTACCCAGAGTTTAAATACATTATGTATATGAGGGTGCACATATATATAGTATTATTATTCAGGTGTTCTCAAAACAATGCTTAATGTATGAACAGAGCTGTATATATATATATATATATATATATATATATATATATATATATATATATATATATATTATCCTACGTCTATGATACGACTCGGAGAACAGTCGTTATACAATCATCAGTTACATAATACAGTTTGAATTACGCACATGATGATTGCAGAACGCATGAAACTCCAAGTCGTACTATAGACGTACGGTGATTTATATATATATATATATATATATATATATATAGTACTGATAAGCTGTCATACATCGAAACATATCTGTCTGCGGATAACTATATATATATATATATACACACTACTAGCCATAATTATTAAGCCACCCCAGGTTTTTAAAAGAAATGATGTATTTTATACTATTTTTATTTTTTATTGCCAAATGCAAACAAAATGGTTCTTTTGTTATAATTACTATGTAAAATTTTACAAGGCAAGGAAGCAAAGATGAACTCGTCCGAATCACCCTATTTTTTCTTCATTCTTTCATTGATGAAACTGCAATATAGATAATTATTAAATATTTATCAATTCAGTGGATTCACATGTTATTGTGCAGCATTAACAAAAGAACCATTCTATTTTCATTTACAATTATTCACTTGACAATAAATACTAAAAAATAGTATGAAATACATCATTTTTTAAAACACTGCGGTGGCCTAATAATTATGGCCGGTAGGGTATATATATATATATATATATATATATATATATATATATATATAAAGAACTTAACTTTACTCTGAAAGTATTAACTGTATGTACAAAATATCTGTTGTTGAAAGCATATGACTCCGTACAAAGTATTTTAATTTCCCCATTAAATAACTCATAGCGATTGATATGCCATTAAACAAAGCATACCAAGCAAACAACCAACATGAATAAACTTTTTCATAATATTGGTATATCCTAAAATTAAAGAAATCAGACTGTATTCCAATAACTTCAGTAAAACTACAACTGTAATCCTGTCCACACAAAGATGTATATGTACACAAGCCAAGTATCATCTACCATGTATAAAATTATGAAAACAGAGTAAGATATACCGTTTTTGTGATTTCAAAACTTAAAGAAAATTAAATTTCAGTCCCAAATGACCCGTAAGGAGATAATATGCTATTACTCAAACAAAAACCATAATCAGATGAAGTTCCCTCATCACCGAGCAAAATTTTAGGCAAACAATGTTTTGAAATGTTCTTCTCTCAACAAGGCTCAATGCCTGGAACGCTGGAATTTAATTTCACAACTGATCGCAAAGGAAGCCTATACACTTGACGCAAGGTAAAGATACTGGAAAAATTGCTGGTTCCTTGTACCAATTCAGAAATACTCGACATTTCATTTTATCTTTACAAGCTTCAGAGCAGTTTAAAGATGTAATATCGCTACCACATCGGTACTGAAGCTACCCAATCTTCACTTAACAGCCTTGATGGAATTCGAAATTGATTGCTAGTCTTTATGGGTGATGAATTATTTTCAACCATGCAGCCCCTCTCCCACAGTCGAAATATCACTAGACTTTCGCTACTCTGTTTCTATTACAAATGTTCCCACGAGTACATTTCTTTACATCCACCTGTTCGTACTTTTACAGCGAGGAACCATCATGTCACGTAAATAGTGTCGAAGCTCAAATGAGACAGCTTTTTCTCGAGAACCGCTACAATAAACATAGAATTAATAGAATCCCAAAAGGTTAATCCTAACAATCTCAACATCTACAAATTTGCTCTCAACCGTTTCCTGTTTTACTTAATCTAAACTTTCTTCTTATTCTTACGTCTATAATGCAATCTCATTCAGTAAGTGTCGGATGGAATTTGTATCGGTTGAAGTCATGTCATAGATTTCGCTAATTTTTGACGGACACGCTTCTAGCTCTAATTTCAAAAATAGGAATGTCGCCCAGGTGACAATAGAAGAGTTGCGAAAATAATGCTCTACACAACGAAGCAGAACAGATGAGCGTTTAACAATAGTATGTATGGATTTTGGTATCCCCACTGAAACAGGGTGTGACACAAGGTTGGGTTTAATGTGGGGAAGTCGAGTGCATACTGATGACAAAATTGCCCAATCGCTCTTTAGTATAATGGGAGAGGGTGCCAACGGAGGCATCTGTTCACCGGATCCGGGCACCTTACAGTATTTATTTTTCTTCACCTGCTTTTCTTTCAAACCTTAAGAAACACAGAAAGAAAAAAATGCGAGCAGATATGTAATATCAATACATTTATGTGTCGCAAATTCAGCTAATTTTACACAAAGACGTGTTTATCTATAACTTCAAAAATTAAGAAAGACGTATAGAATACACATGTAATATTTGGTAGAGTTACAAAAAAAGTGCTCTTCGCAACAAGCAGAACAGATGAGTGGTTAAAAATAGTAGCTGCTTGGTGTACTAACGGGGCCTCCTTTACGTCCAAAGCACAATGATTTAAAAAGGTGGGAAAAAGTAAGCAGATTAAATCAAATAACTTAGACACCAACAGCAGTGCTCACCCACTCCTAATTCTGGGAAATAATTTATGACAATTTTTATTTTCCAAACGTACAAAATGAAATACTTTGACTTTTGTGGGGAGAGGACAGTGTAGCGATAAGTTATAATAGTAGCATGATTGTTGTAAAATCGGTGGTGATGATTGCGGTCATGATGATGCGGAGCATAACGATGATGATGATGAAGTTTTGGTAGCTTCAGATCCGTACAAATAGGAAATTAGCATAAAATCATCTCGAAAGGAAGCCAAGTGATGGAACAAATACAACAGTTGAATTACTAGCATGGCCATCAGTGCAATCTAAAAAATCAAACAAACAAAAATGAAAATATTTACCGTAAGTAGTACTTCTCTTTTTTTTTCTCAAGTGATAATATTTCCTGCATCTGTCGATTCCATTAGGGTGACTCCTTCTCTTTTCCCAACCATTGTTTCGTCGATGGAAACTTGAAATTATCCGATCATTTAATTCGGCTTTTTGTCAGTCAATTTGTGAGCCTCAATTACGTCAATGCAGACAGACAGAATTTGCATCTCACCCCTTCTCTCCATCTCTCTCTCTATCTCTCTCTCTCTCTCTCTCTCTCTCTATATATATATATATATATATATATATATATATAATGTATTTATCAAGAAGTAAAAGCTTTCTCTCTCCGATTTATATATGCGTATACTCATCAATGTATCTGTATAAATAAAAAAATAAAACTTTTCATTATCTGTACGTATATACATTAATATATATCCTACTAAACACACACACACACACACACACACACACACACACACACACATATATATATATATATATATGTGTGTGTGTGTGTGTGTGTGTGTGTGTGTGTGTATGTGAATGTGAATTTACAGGAATATATTTATATTTATCCATATATATAAATATATATATATATATATATATATATATATAAAAATATATATATCTACAGATATATATTTATCAATATATATATATGTATATATGTATAAATTTGTATGAAAGTATACACGTACAGAAAAAAAAACGTTTTATATGAGTAGTGAAATACATAGAAGATAACACGCACACATACACTTATATTTATAATACCTGTGATTTTCGGTATAAATTTTGAAAATGAATAGAGAAAAATGAATAATCAAAACTATTTTATCACACACACACGCACACACACACACACACACACACACACACACACACACATATATATATATATATATATATATAGAGAGAGAGAGAGAGAGAGAGAGAGAGAGAGACATACTCTAGAAAAAAATTTAGATATTCTACAATTGTAGAATATCTAAAAAATTTACTAGATTATATTACTCTGATAAATTAAATAAATAAATTTAACATCTAGTTCATTTCAGTTCGTTTTATCGGAATTTACCTGACTTAAATACGAAATAGTCTACGTTACACACACACACACACACACACATATATATATATATATTATAAAAAGGAGTGCATTTGTGCGTGCTATTTTTCCCTATACATACATATATAAACATCCCTTGAGCACTCTGGAAGAATGGTAGACTTTGAAAAACAGTAGCTACTCTAACATACACGCATTGTTCATATAGTAATGAATTAGAACAATATCACTACTAGCGTATGATTACATGGTATATCACGCACTAAAAGTGTACTTTCTTCTAGCGAGCGCACGTAGCTCAACGGTAGAATCGCCGAATGACGCTGATTCGGTCGGGTTTTAATATTGAGTAAAAAGCAATAACATACTAATGAGCTGTGAAACAGATCTGACTGCGTATGTCTATATATATTTTTCCATTGGTTTGCTGAAACAAGAGTTTTCTTTCGTAAAGTGCTATATATATATATATATATATATATATATAGATAGATAGATAGATAGAGAGAGAGAGAGAGATATGATATCCGCTGCTTTTCTCTGTCTCTTTTCCCCTCTATTGGCTCTGTTAGTATCAGACCCTCCAAGCCCTCCTTCCTTATTGCATGTCCCAGGAATTTTAGTTGTCTCTTACTGATGCTCAATATTAATTTCCATTTCGTTTCTATCCTTTTCAAAACCTCATCACTGCTCGGTCCATGATATCCGCAGCATCCTTCTGTAGAACCACATTTTAGTTTCTTCATGTTTTTCCTTCATTTGTGATGATATTGTCCATACTTGGTTCTATTTGCCAATTTCCGCGGTAGCAACCAAGACTATACAACCCACTCTATCCTGCTATGTATTCTATAACTGGAGATGGATTCATAATCTTTCCCTAGGATATTTGCGCGTATGTGAATGCAACGAATTCAACTGGAATTCGAACTCCTATCTCCGAGTTCTCGTTCCGAGCCGATATCCACTGCACTACAACGCGCATCCATGAGGAATTGATAAACCGTAAAAATACAATTTAGAAACAGATGAATGGTACACAAACTGTCTCAGAGTTGACTCGAAGTCAGTTACCCGATTCTATTTGCCAAATGTTGTGACCTGTATTTTCATTAAGACAAAGAAAAAAAGGGAAAATAAATTCTACAGAGAAAAATGAATAAATTGAACGAACCTTGAAAAGAAACGAGAGAAGTAATAGATGAGAATTGAAAGAAATAATGCATTAAATATTTGGCTTTCACATATAATCTGGTGCTTCTGCTATGTACTTAGAGATTTTTTATAAAATCCAAAGAAGATTGTGCTGTGTTATCGGTTTCAATCTAATAATCCGGCTTTAGTCAATTTACCACCACTCTAACGGAGCTTCCCTGCGTCTTTATATATATATATATTCTCATGTTAATTCTTCCTTTTTGTTAACTCGATATTACGAATCTATCTAGTGCTAAATTGGTGAGAAGTTCTCATCATTTTACACTTGAAATTGCTAGCTGTAATCATAAGCTCTATGCAAATAATGTCATCACTCGCAATTTCCACTTGTGATACTCTGTTCCAGCATCATGCCTTCCAGTTAAGTTTGATCTTAAAAAATTTGAGTGCAATGTCAATCATTATCTTTTCCATTGTAGTCGTTTCATTGTTTTCTCTTTTTAACAATATTTTTTCATTTCTCATATTTTTACACTTAATAAAGACTTGTGGTTCTGCGTTGAATGAAATGAAATTATATATATATATATATACTATAGTCATCCGCAGACAGATCTGCTTCGCTGTACCACAGCCCACCAGTTCGGCTTAGACTTCGGTCGCTTCCTAACCCAGGATTGAAACCCGACCGAATTGGCGCCAGTCGGCGATTCCACCCCTAGGCCATGAGCGTCCAGTAGAAGAAGGTAGGCTTTTTAGCGCGTATAAACACGCCCAATAGCTAGAGTGCTCCAGTTCATTATCGAATGAGCGGTGCGTAAATGCCTGAGTAGCTACTGTTTACAAAGTCTACCACTCTTCCAGAGTGCTCAATCAGGGTGTGAGAGCGTAAATATATATATATATATATATATATATAGTATCAAATAAATTAAATGTTCCTATTCTTCGTGTTTCGAGGGATCAGCATCCACTCGTCAAGGGTCTCGAAAATAAGATTATTAAAATTAATTTAATTTCCTTGCTTTACTTCGCCACTTCATCATCATTACAAATAATAATCATCTTAAAATCGTTACCTTCCGGAAATTCAATGTTCGACTGCTTTTTTTTGTTCTGAAAATGTTTGTTTTGTGCGCCATTTATTCATTTGTTTAATGTTATATTTTAATGGATCCTCCTATTTGAGTAGATACTCTGTTTTTATTATTAAACAGCATATTTATTTGTTTACATCTACTGGCCTGAATATTCTGGAAATCTCGTTAGAAAATTATGCGTCCTCCAAATATTCAGAGCAGATATGTATATTTCGAGAATCGGGAGAATTCGGGCTTTTTTGATCAGGAGGTTCTACTTTGCCGATCGGTCAAAGGTACCCCATATACTGACAGGGACGTAGGTTCGAATACTGCCAGAGGATGCATATTTTTCTCACACAATTTCTCGAATATTCAGGTCAGTAGATGTAAATACTGTTTAATAATAAAAAAACATTTATTCAAATATGGATATCAGAAACATTTATTCAAATATGGATATCCATTAAAAATAATTTTTAAACAAATAAATTTAACATATATCAGAGTTAATACATTTCCCAAACCATGTGCGTGCGTGCGAGCGTGCGTGCGTATGTGTGTGTGAATGTAAAAACGTTAGATACCTTATAAAAGGACAATATGAAAAATTGACAATAGTAAAATTTATGTTAGCCGGCGTGTTTTGTCCTCTGAGAGACTTTATCTAGGCAAATACAAGTATTATATTTTGTAACAAGTCTTTATGTACAAGTGCAAAAATTTTATTGATTTTTCGGAATTTTGAACTTAAGGACGCTCATAAATATTTATCAGGTTGGCCGAAAGCCTGGCAGACTAAGGAGGCCGCGAAGTGACAAAATTCGAAATCTAATAAGCAAAAGTGAGTAAATGATGTTATTGAATTTCTTTTTTAATGCAAATAAGCATTTAGATTATTTTAGTTTAGGAATAATTTTTTGTCATTTATTGTTAATAACATGGGGTTACGAATTTAAGCGTTTCTCTTCAATTTTTACGTATATATATTTCATGTATGTTGGCTTGTGTAAATAATTCTATCTTTTTAATAACTAATGCATTCGATACATTGCTGTGTGTAAGATCCTTTTGCATGTCTTTGATTTATTTTTAATATCTTCAGGTTTTGCCAATATATTGTTAGAAACAGTCCTGGCTTCTTATTTTATATATACTAGCTTCAGAAATATTATTTTATCGGTATCTTTCGTTCTTATCATATCCATAATGATTTTAGATGTGGCTGTAATATATATATATATATATATATATATATATATATATATATATATATATAAGAATTAACTGACTGATATATATATATATATATATATATATATATATATATATATATATATATATCAGTCAGTTAATTCTTATGTGATAAACGCTTAGACGATCATGTCTCTTTCATGACTTACCTGACTAGAAAGAATAATCTCCCGAGGTAGGCTGGTTACCAAGCAGGTCTATAAAACCTAATCTGTCCTGCTATTCAACCCATAGCTGGAGGAATAAGATGGATTCATACCTTT
The DNA here is from genome assembly GCA_037127315.1 of Ascarosepion bandense. Classification (NCBI taxonomy): domain Eukaryota; kingdom Metazoa; phylum Mollusca; class Cephalopoda; order Sepiida; family Sepiidae; genus Ascarosepion; species Ascarosepion bandense. Next base: position 10,781,360 of record JBBBDQ010000872.1, read on the forward strand.
CCCAAGATATTTTGCGCGAATTTTAAATCCAAAAAGATGATCAGAGTGATAAATCCTAAGAAAACCGATCCTATTAATATTACTTTTATTAATACTAAAATTGATCAAGGTGGAGGGTTGGATGCAAATATTACGTTATATTTACAGAGCCAAATATATAAAAATAAAACCTGGGTTCTGCCATTGCTGAAAAAGCGAGAAATTCCTCGTAGAAATGGCTATCCAATGGATTTAAATTTCTAAATTATTACTTTATATATATATGTATATATAATCTAATTACTTAGTTTTGGTCATTATAAAATTAGACTTGTGCAGAGCTTTATTAAAAATTGTTCAAAACAATTACATTGCAGAACTTTTGAATATTCTTCATTTATAAACGAGTTATTACGTAACCTAGCTTTCTCCCAGGTGGGGTCTTCAGACGATTTGCAATATTGCGAATAGCCTGAAGACACCACATGGTCGCATTATAATTTGTTTACAAATGAAGAATATATATGTATATATATATATATATATATATATATATATATATATATATACTCACACGCCCTATATATATATATATATATATATATATATATATATATATATATATATATGTGTGTGTGTGTGTGTGTGTGTGTGTGTGTGTGTGTGTGTGTGAGCATCCGTATGAATCGGGTAGATAGATAGATTGATAGATATATAGATATGAAATCTCGCTCTATATATATAGTTCGCATATATATATATATATATATATAAATATATATATATATATATATATATATATAGAGAGAGAGAGAGAGAGAGAGTTAAGGGATAGATATAGAAGAAGAATTAATAACATTTATTTTAGCGAGAGAGAGGGGGTGAGGAGAACAAGGAATGACAGAGAGTAGGGAAGGAGAGGGGGATAGAAAAATGATGGCCGAAAACAAATAATAAATAAAATGTTAGAAATTGGTAAACATATAAAAAAAAATTAAAAATAAAGACCGATAATGCAAAATAAATGGAAAAAAAATGAAAGAAAAAAAGAAAGAAAATAATAATAGAACAACTAGGATAAAAAAGAAAAAAAATGTAAAGTGAACGAAATGTAAACAAGCTAACAAATTGATTTGAAGAGGCATTTGGTGTAGGGTAGAGGTTGACAGTAAGTGAATCGTAGATGATGGCGAGTGAAAGAGTTCGAGGGAGCGAAAGACAAGTGAAGAGAGGGAATTTAAGTAGTAAAAAGCATTCTTCATTTAATGGTTTAAATAGGTTATTTCCTTCCGGTGTTTAATGTCAACGAAATGCATCGGCAATAGGTTATTAGACGAATAAATATCTACAGAGCAATGGAACGAGAAAGCGAATGGTATACGGGTGGAGAGAATCTTGAGAAGTGGCTGACGTATCTTATGCGTCGAGTCATTTTCGTTGTGCACTCTTGGTACGGATGGAAAGACGGGGGTTCGCTCGGTAAAGGATGCAGAAAATAAAGATTAATAACATAAAAATTTAAAAGCAAGAAATATGCATTGAAATTCGTGTCTGCGTGTTTATATTTACAGTATTTACATTATTCGGACTATTGTCCTGATCTTTGTTGCCATCTGTACGACGTTTCGGCCGTTGTACGGTGCGATCTTCTTCAGGTGCTAGAAATTTCAAAACGAAACCTTTATTACAACCGATGGGGTATATTTAAAGTATTTACATTATTCGGACTATTGTCCTCATCTTTGTTGCCATTTAAACGACGTTTCGGCCGTTGTATGGTTCAACCTTCTTCAGGTGCTAGGAATTTCGAACCGAACCATTTATTACAATCACTGTGGTATATTTACAGTATTTACATTATTCGGACTATTGTCCCCATCTTTGTTGCCCTTGGTATGACGTTTTGGCCGTTGTACGGTATGACCTTCTTCAAGGTCTAGAAATTTCGAACCGAACCATTTATTACAACCACAGTAGTATATTTGCATTATTTACATTATTCGTTCTATTGTCCTCGTCGTTGCTTTTTTTTTTCATAATTATATCGACCCAAGCAAGACAGTTTACTGTTACTGGTGCGCAAGAGGAAAGTTATGAGAAAGAATAACAGGTTATAGAGGGTGTCAGGAAGTGGGTAACTGAAGGATGAGAACACTAATGAGAGTTGTGTGAACGGATAAAGGAGCATGAGAGAGAGGATGCAAGTCGGTAAGATAGAAAATGACTATTGACATTACATTTAAATTTTTGGAGATGATAGCTATCGGGGAAGCAAGTAAACGGAAGGGAATTCGACAAGCGATAAGTGCGAGAAAAGAGGTTGCTGGAGTAGTATTCGCGTTTACATTTTATTGGTTTCACAGGGAAAGGGTTGGACCTAGTAGCTATTCTTTTGGCTGGAGTAAATTCCTACATAGGGGTCACCAGAGAGCTAAGTTCCTTGGCGCAGAAGCCGTGAAAGTATTTGTAGAAGAGACACAAGGAAGCTACATTACGCCGATGTGAAAGTGACTGTATCTGAGCTACCAAGCCGGAATCGATCACATTACAGACCCTCTTTTGATTTTTGTCAAGGACCCCGAGGTTGATAGCAGGGGTACCTGACCAGATATGGGAGCATTATTCAATGCACGGATTGATAGATTGTATATTTTTGGCCGTTGTACGTTGTCAGTTCGACCTACTTCAGGTGCTAGGAATTTTAAACCAAAACCTTTATTACAACCCCTGGGGTATATCAATTTCATTCTTTGCGTAGTAATGCCTTGATTGGAAGTCATGAGTTATCCCCCTCTAACTCTGCAAGTAGCATGTTCACCACTGCTGTAGCCTGGTACTGAACTTACAACTATTTGGGTCTAGTCACAAGAACTAACCAACGTCTTAAGGACACATGACCCAGTGGATATAGATGTTGTTTAGTTCCTGTAATGTTTTTATGTTAATGGTTTCCTCTATTATTTTTTATGTTAATAGTTTTTCTCTAGTATTTTTTACCAGCGATCATATTGCAATTTTGACACTAATGATTTTCTCTGACACTCCGTATCACTCAGTGATTTTAGTAACCATATGAATAAGTGTAACCATACCAAAAATACCTATTAGGTTCATGCAACCATGGTTTAAAACGTTATAATTTCTTGTAATTTTAAAAATTGCGCGTTCAAAAATTCCCCGTCACGTGATCGTTCAAAAAATTACCCGCTCCGTAAGCCTTTAAAAAAAACGGTAAACGGTAAAATCAGTTATTGCAAATCGCCTAAAGACACCACTCATGGTAATGACTCGTTTACAAATATTAACAAATTCTACAATATAATTGTATTGATCACGTTTTTATACAAATGTGTACTGGTCTAATTTTATTATGACTAAAAACTAAGTAATTGTAAAATCAATATATATATATATATATATATATATATATATATATATATATATATATATCCTGTTCCATATCTAGTGTCAATGGAGATAAATGTCGTAGAGTAGTTAGACCTTTAGCATTCCATGCATCTCGATTTCTCAAGAAGGTAATTTCTTGATAATATCAGATTTGAAAGACGATTCGACCCAATTCGACCCAACTGGGTGGACGAAACAGTTCAGATGACGTTGATGGCTTTATGAAATGACAAGTCAACGTTCGGACGTACTAATTTTGTACAACTTCACATCATATCAGCTTATTCAGACTTTCCCAGAAGCTGAAAATAATGTCCACTCGGTATAGTAACGCTGAGCCTGGTCAGTACTAAGATGGTTGACCGCTTGGTAATACCAGATGCTGTAAGCGTTTCTTGACGGATGTGCGTTGTGGTGCAGCAGATATCGTCTCGGAAAGTGAAATCGGAGAGCCGAGTTCGAATTCCAGTTGAATTACCTGCATTTACTTACACGTTAAAACCCTTGAAAATGGTATTACTTCGTGCCTTCCCTCCAGTTATGGGTTAAATAACAGGACATATTGTGTTCTATAGGCTTGGCTGGCAACCAGTCTACCCAGCTGGTATTAGCAAATTGTTGCAGGATATCTAAAATGCCTGAGGTCTATACAGGGTAGGACTTGGGACCCTGCCCTTAAACAAAGAAACTTCTCCATCACTTGGCAGGAAACCGGCTCACCCCGACCAGGGTGAATGTCGAAACAGGTAGGCACAGGTACAGATTCACTCGGTATAGTCGCAATATAAGCCACAAGTTGCGCCTTTACATTTTAAAGAAACATAAATTAACCTCTGCATATGGCTACATCAAGAATTAACCGGACACTTTTGTGGAAGGACATGCATGGTAAGCTAGTGAATACATCAAAATATAGTGTTTAAATTTGTTTTCAGGCTAGTAAGTAATGGTTAATGGCTCAAATTGGTGAATCAGAGAGCTGAGTTCAAATTCAAAGTTTTATTCACTTACATGCAAATAATCAGGTATTAGTATGAATCCATCTCTGTGTCCCCTTCCTGGATAAATAGCAAGACAGACTGTATCCTATAAACCTTGGCTAGGAGGACACAAATGATTTTTTTAAAAAGCGTTCAATGACTGAACTGGCTCTCTTAGCGAACTCTGGTGAAAAGTTGAAAAAGTGAAAAGCTTAAGTACGAACCCTAGCAGCACAAAATAAGTTTTATTAAGAGTGAATCATATTCTTAGAATTAACGGCCATCTACCCCCAACTATAGCCTTAGAAACCTGTTATTGGTCAAACGAGAGACGTACGTATTGATTGATTCCTATGGCTTAGCAACCCTATGCAGGTTATTTAAAGCCAGAATATATTTTTAGATTGTAAGAATCTGTTTTAGAGATGACATTTGCTTCGTAATTGTATATCACGAATCCAACGAGAACTAGAACTCTGATCTCCGAATAAAAAATACAAGCCACTATCCATTACACGAAGTGCACATTCAAACTTACAGCACCTATTATTTCCACGCAAACATCGATCTAGGTACTGACCAAATTGTTTTTTAACTTCAGTGAACATACGGAACCGGTGTTTTAATGTGGTGAGCACTACCAAACCTAAAAGTCATGGTCAACTAGAATAAGGTTCCTCCAACAAGAGTAAGACCGCCGCTTGATTTTAATTTGGATTTGGATTTGGATTTAGAAATCTCATTTATATCCATCTCCGTATCAAGTTCTTATACAAATATTATTGCCGCAACATGTTTATTATTTTAAAGAAAGAAAGTTAAAATACTTATGTTACCACTACCACTACGAATAATAATAATCATTATTACTGTTGATGGCGGTGTTATTGTTATTTTAATCTACTGCGTTTATTTGCTTATTTATTTTTTTTAATAATCGTATCGCTCCAAGCAAAGTAGTACGCAGGGGGTTACATAGGAAGAAAGTTATGAGAAGGAGTGACAGGTTATAGGAGGTGTCAGGATGTTGGTATGAGAATACTGATGAGAGTTGTGTGAACGGATAAAGGAGCATGAGAGAGAGGATGCAAGTCAGTAAGATAGAAAATGGCTATTGACTTTACATTAAGATTCTTGGAGATTGTAGCTATCAGGGAAGCAAGTAAACGGAAGGGAATTCGACAGGCGGTAAGTAGAGTAGAATTTGCGTTTATATTTTATTGGTTTCACAGTAAAAGGGTTGGACCTAGTTGCTAATCTTGTGGCTGGAGTAAATTCATACATAGGCGGCACTAGGGAGCTAAGTTCATCGGAGCAGAAGCCGTGAAAGTATTTGTAGACATTCTAGGAAGCCACATTGCGCCAGTGAGAATGTTACTGTATCTGAGACGCTAAGTCGGGATCGATCACGTTACAGATTCTCCGATGGATTTTGTCAAGTGTGTGTGTGTGTGTGTGTGTGTGTGTGTGTGTGTGTGTGTGTGTGTGTGTGTGTGTGTATGTGCGTGTGTGTGACCGTGATCAAGACATTAGGATACAATTTTCAAGAAGCATTAAACATCATGACTAGTACGAAGTGATTAGATTTGGGTTAGATTCAGTAATGGATAAATTTTCTAGGTAATTTTTCAGGTTTATCATCAATAAAATTTATGTTTTGCCTTTCAGATGCCAAATAATAAATTACGCCCACTAGAACATTTTAGATACTGAATTACCCCCCGTTTCATTCAAGAGTACCTTTTGATTGCGAGAGTAATCGAGTTCAATTCTTTAGTATTTTTCCCTCTCTGAGAGTTCATTTCAGTTTTTCATTCTCATTTCAAAATCATTTTTTGCTAATCGCTGATATGATGTCTGTGTTGCCTTCGTGGAGGCTTGAATACTTTGACTGCTCTTTCTATTTATTATTACTATGGTTACAAACAGGACCTGTAACAATTTTATGGGACTTTAAAATACACATGATAATCAAAGGGAATCGCTCAGATATCGTTATCAATGACCACAGAAACAGAATGTGTTTATTGACATTGAAATTCATGCAGTTAATGTAGCGTTGTAATCTTCAAAAATCATTTGAAAAAACAGAGATTCTGAATTGGAAATCACGAAAATGTGAAGATAAGTAATTCCAATTATAGCTCCAGCCTTTTTCAGGTGCTAGGAATTTCGAATCGAACCGTTTGTAATAAATCACTGGGGTTACTAGACATTAGGTTTATAAGTCCCAAACATTCAGTTGTTCTTGTTCTTAAAGACACATCGCCCAGTGCATATAGACGTTGGTTACTTCCTGTGACTTGACCCAAGGAGTTGTGAGTTCAATACCATTCTACAGTAGTGTTGAACAAGTAAATTACAGGGATAGAGGGAGATAACTCATGACGACCAGAATAGGCTCTGAGCAAGGAAATAAAAAACGATATACCCCAGTGATTGTAATAAAAGGTTCGGTTCAAAATGCCTAGCACCTGAAGAAGTCCTGGGCGTACAACGACCGAAACGTCGTACAAATGGCAACAAAGATGAGGACAATAGTCTGAATAATGTAATTACTCTAAATACTACCTCATCTCAGATATATAAAGGAAGTCTCAGATTGACATTATTATTATCTTTTTTTAAAATGCCATGATGCAATTTTGATCTTAAGTCTCTCATAGGGACCAGAAAGAAATGAGTATACAATAGAAATCAAAGAAAATAATAATAATAGTAACAACAACAACAACAATAATAATAATAATAATAATAATAATAATAATAATAATAATAATAATAGGATTAAGTAGAAGGTAACTCTGCAATGTTTCTTGCTTTCAATGTTGTCACTATAACTTTACGATGCAGACACAGAATATAATTTCTAATGTCATTTTCAAGGATGACAAAATTGCTATTATTTTTTTAAAATCTTATAGTTTTCATCGAGTTTTAAGCTGCTTATATATATATATATATATATATAAATATATATGTATTGTTACTGTTGTTATTGTGCAATAATTAGGAGAAATCGATTCTTCAATAATTATAACATACACGATATTCCTCACGTAAAATATATATTTAAAAATTAATTTTCGGAGTACAAAATTTACAATTACTGTCTATCTAATGATTCAATGTCCGGAACCTTCTTAAATGATACATTGTATAACTATATCTGCCATTAGGAACAGTGGCATTAATTTATTAAAAATAGGATGATATGAAGTGAAAGGTAAGTTTGTATTAATGCTAATCACATTTAAATTTACAACTACAAAACTAAGGGCATCCGGGTCGAAGTTGTGGGTCAGATTTCAGTTTTTCGTTTCGATCAGCAGCCATTATTTGACTGGGAAACGGAAAATCGTCTGACTTCCGGTGGTTGACTGTATTTTGCGGGATTGATGTAGTCATACTGAGGTGGGTTTTGTGGGAATGTATCCCAAGAGCACTTTACTCGTCATTTAATTGTAATAGCATAATGGTGAAAAAATAAAAAATAAAAATAAAAATGAAAAAAATGATGATAATCTTTAAGGGAAAGTAATTTTTGAGTGAGCCCATAAAAGTAACGGTTGCTTTTTTTACCCTTTCGTTTTTCCATTTATACAGAAACGTTATGTTTCAAGTAGATTGCTTTTTTATTATTGTGATTAATGCTCGAAAGTTAATTATCAAATTGCATTACTTCTTTCATCTCTCTCTCTCACTCACTTTCTCTGTCTCTGTCTCCCTCTCCCTTTATTTTTTCTCTCTCTTCTTCTATTGCTCTCTTTCCTAAGATTCCCTTTCTTTTTTCTAAATGTATGAGTGACAACATGTTCATTTCTGCTTGTGTGAGTTAGAAAATTACATGCTTATCAGTCTCTATGCTATTTACATGTGTGAATATGCGTAAATCTATAAGTGGCAGATTAAGTGTGTAATTTAGGTACCAAGCTGTTTTACGGTGACATATTTCAAAAGCAATCAATTTGAGCATAATATTGTCTGTATGTGTATCTTTGTATGTATATATGTGTGTGTATATGCGTATAATGCGTGTAGTTATGTATGTATGTACGTATGCAAGTTTTTGTATTAGTGCATGTATGTGTGTATGCCAGTGCGTGTATCTGTGACTTTTACATTATTTTAAACGTTATTATGATCGACGCTTAATAAAAAAAATGAGGCGTCTATTTCAAATAAGAAGTATCCACTCCAAACTCGAAGTAATAAAAATATTGAATTAAATATAAGTCCATTAATTCTTTAGAAATTGGTCTGTTTACATTTTGGATCCGAAATTGAGAAGATATGAGCTTTTCAAGAAAAATAATCTGATAATCTAATAATGTGCGTTGTAGTGTAGTAGAAAAATTCAGTTGAATTCATTGCATTCACTTACGCGCAAATGCCCTTGGGAAAGGAAATAATTCGTCTCTTCCCCCAATTATGGGTTGAATAACAGGAGAGTTTGGTTCTATAGCCTTGGCTGGCAACCAGTCTATAGCAGAAAGTTTTAATAAACTACTGCGGAATAATCTTTTGCCAAATCAGTCATGTTCTTTTCGAGACATGATCCTCTAAGCGTGTATCACGTATGTCACTTAACTAACTGAATCTGATTTAAGGGGATGAGATTTCTTTACAGAGGGAAAATAGAACCTGAATTTAATATCACATTCTTCCTAGCCTGGATTTATATTAGGGTGTTTTCCTCTAAAAGTGAGGACCAGGTTTGATACCGACAGGAGAACAAATTCTTTTTATTAAGATCCTTCAATTTCACAAGACAATAAACGTAATTTAAAGTTTCGAATAAAAATGTAGTGTCTATATCAAATACGAGCACCCACTATAATAACTCTTGTGATAACACACCTACCCACACATACACACACACACACACACACACAAACACACACACACACATATATATATATATATATATATATATATATATATATATATATACGTAGATGTCCTAGGTACGACGATGAAGTAGATGTAGGTCGCGGGTAAGATGATAAACGGTTTTCTGCAGTATGGCATCTGACTAGGAGGTTTTGAGCAGCATGAACTCACCTTTTAATTGCTGTTGTTCCACGCTGACCCGGAGTGATTGAACTTGTTAGGGTCCCACCTATGAAGAAATAGTTAATCTCCCAGACAGGGTTTAAAAAAAGATATTATAAAAGTATGAAAATAGATGTTTATTGTACTAATACTAGCAATAGATTTTGAAGAAAAAATATTATCATCAATACCCATGACTCGCGACAAAATAACTATTCTCAAAAACTCGTTGATGAAAGCTGATTTCTAAAAAAGAATACATTCTATTCATACACTTCTTCTTTTTCATCTTCTTCTTCTTCATCTTCTTCCTCTATTAGCAGTGTCCTTTTAAGACGTAGGCGATCATCGCCTTCCACGCCTTCCTATTCCTGTTGGCTCTTAGGACTCGTTCTTTTGTTAGCCCTCCCAAACCCCGCTCTGTCATCCACCTGCTCAAGCCCGTTAAGTATGTTACAGGCTGCCTTCCCCTGTCTCTCTTTCCCGCTATCGGGTCAGTTATTATCAGGTTCCCCAAGCCCTTCTTCTTCATTGCATGTCCCACGAACTTTGGCTGTCTTTTCCTTTCTTTTTCGTTTCCACCTTTTCTAAAACCCCATATTTTCCCACGTGCTCGATTCATGATATGCACAGTAACCTTCTGTAGAACCACATTTCAGTTGTTTCAAGTTTTTCCTTCATATTTGATGAGATTGTCCAGCATTCAATACCATATTGAAAAACTAACATCACATAGAAATCTAGTATTCATACTCACTTATTCTAAAAATATTGTAAGCATTAAATAAAGTATTGAGTTTGACATGCCGTAAACAAAATAAACCAACCCATATATATATATATATATATATATATATATATATACACTTACATATATATAATGTTTTTATTATTATGTCACTTTTCATCATATTTCGATTACTGCTTTGGTCTCACTACCAACCAAGTCTGCGGAGAGACATAAGGCAGGTCGTGGCGTGTTGTTATGGCTCCATTTCTTGTTTTTCTATCTTCCCTATCATCCCTAGCATTACACAGATAAAGTTTGCCTTAGTGTGTTGGCTGTACTTAATAAGACAATTTTTTGTATATCTCTTAAGCTGGGGTTTCCAGGGATTCTTTCAATGTGTTGTTTTGTTCCATTTTTTATCATTCCAAGTGCACCTACTATCACTGGCACAACACTTGTTTTCAATTTCCACATTTTTTCTATTTCAATTTCCAGGTCTTTATATTTTGACAGTTTTACAAATTCCTTGATTGCTATGTTACAATCCGCTGAACAAGCCATATCAATTAATAGACAAGTTTTCTCCTACTGGTTTTTAACAATAATGTCTGGCCTGTTTGCTTCAATTTTTCTGTCTCTGTAGATGGTGTAATCCCATAGAATGGTTACATCGTCTATTTCTGTAACCGGTGCTGGGTGATGTTCATACAAGTGTTTGTTTACAGCTTTTCCCAAATGTTTGCACATTGTCTAATGTAAATATTGCCCAACTCTATCGTGGCGATTTTTATATTCATTTGGGGCAAGCACAGAACAGCCTGAGATTAGGTGGTCTATTGTTTCTTGGTGTTCATCACAAAACCTGCATTTTGGATTCATATTATTATGCATAATATTTGCCTGAAAGTTTCTAGTGAAAAGACTTTGGTCTTGTGCTGCAAGAATAAAGCCTTCAGTTTCAGACTTTAATCCAGATGCACGTAACCATCGATGAGTATTAACTTTGTCAACATTGGATTTATTGGCTCGTTCTGGATATTGGCCATGCAGAGGTTTTTCTTGCCAGCGCTGTTTCATCTGTTCAAGAGCTTTATCTTTGGCTTTCATTTTCATATTTTTTGTCGCAGTAGTTGGTTCTTCGCTACTGTTTTGCTTTTCTACAGAATCTATTAACTGTAAATCTTGTTTCTATTTACTGCCTTCATTTATTATTGAATATTTTTCTTTCTTTCTTCATGTTGCCTTACTAATTGTATCATCCAATCCTCTGTTGTTTCTATGTATGTTAGTAAGCCAATAGTTGTTGTCTTGTATGACAATTCCAGCTGAATAAGACCTCTTCCACCTTCTTTACGGGGTATGTATAGACGGTCTACATCAGCCTTTGGATGAAGCATCTTATGCTTAGAAAGAAGCTTTCTTGTTTTAGAATCCATTCGCCTGATGTCGTTTAGAGTCCAGTTTAAGATGTTGAAGCTATATTGGACAACTGGGATTGCAAGGCTATTAATGGCTATAACTCTGTTCTGAGAATTCAATTCAGTTTTTAATATCATTCGTAGCCTTCTATATTACTCTTTACGCACTATTTCTTTCATTTTTTTATGGTGAATTTTTCACTCTCATTTACACCTAGATATTTATAAGCTTCTTCTGGTTTCAATTCTTTCATTGTTACAGCAGGGTCTAAGCTAATTGTGGATGTTTCTTGTATTGATCCACGTAAAACTATAGCTTTAGCACATTTATTCAAATTGAATTTAATTCCAATGTCTTCGCTGAAGATTTTACAGTTTGCAGAAGACCTTCCAGCTCATTATCATCCTTAGCATATAACTTTAAGTCATCCATGTAAAATAGATGGCTTATTTTCTTTTGGCCTATTTTATAACCACATTATTATTATGTCACTTTTCATCATATTTCGATTTCTGCTTTGGTCTCACTACCAACCAAGTCTGCGGGGAGACCTAAGGCAGGTAGTGGCGTGTTATGACTCCATTTCATGTTTTTCTATCTTCCCTATCATCCCCAGCATTACATAGATAACGTTTTCCTTAGTGTGTGGGCTGTACTTAATAAGACAATTTTTTGTATATCTCTTAAGCTGGGGTTTCCAGGGATTCTTTCAATGTGTTGTTTTGTTCCATTTTTTATCATTCCAAGTGCACCTACTATCACTGGCACAACTCTTGTTTTCAATTTCCACATTTTTTCTATTTCAATTTCCAGGTCTTTATATTTTGACAGTTTTTGAAATTCCTTGATTGCTATGTTACAATCCGCTGAACAAGCCATATCAATTAATAGACAAGTTTTCTCCTTCTGGTTTTTAACAATAATGTTTGGCCTGTTTGCTTCAATTTTTCTGTCTGTGTAGATGGTGTAATCCCATAGAATGGTTACATCGTCTATTTCTGTAACCGGTGCTGAATGATGTTCATACCAGTGTTTGTTTACAGTTTTTCCATAATGTTTGCACATTGCCCAATGTAAATATTGCCCAACTCTATCGTGGCGATTTTTATATTCGTTTGGGGCAAGCACAGAACAGCCTGAGATTAGGTGGTCTATTGTTTCTTGGTGTTCATCACAAAACCTGCATTTTGGATTCATATTATTATGCATAATATTTGCCTGAAAGTTTCTCGTGAAAAGACTTTGGTCTTGTGCTGCAAGTATAAAGCCTTCAGTTTCAGACTTTAATCCAGATGCACGTAACCATCGATGAGTATTAACTTTGTCAACATTGGATTTATTGGCACGTACTGGATATTGGCCATGCAGAGGTTTGTCCTGCCAGCGCTGTTTCATCTTTTCAAGAGCTTTATCTTTGGCTTTCATTTTCATATTTTTTGCCGCAGTAGTTGGTTCTTGGCTACTGTTTTGCTTTTCTGCAGAATCTACTAACTGTAAATCTTGTTTGTATTTACTGCCTTATTATTATTATTATTATTTGAACTTTAAAATAAAATATGCGCTCTCAGATATTATTTAGGATAATATTTCTCGAATTTCTAGGCCAGTAGATGAAGAAAAAGTATATTGTTTAATAATTAAGCAGAGCGTATGCTCAAATAAGGGTATCGACGAAAAATAACATTTGAGTAATAAAATGTATCGGGTTAATAAATAAAAATACATCACTTCATTGCGATACACACACAGACATACAAACATATACATATATATATATATATATATAGATAGATAGATAGATATACTTTTCCATTTGCCTGACGATCGCGGTCATATATAACTCGAGTATCAGTCTTAAATGTGTGCCTTGGTAAAGTTAATTTTAATATTTTTCGCGAAGAACTGTATCGTTTCTTCAAGCCTCTAATCGCAACAGATTGCATAGATGCTATTTAGTGCTTTAAAAAACATACTTTAAATTTTATCGGTCATATCTTTGAAAACAATAACTGTACTTTCATTAGTTAATTGTTCTATGGAAATTTCCCAGCAAATTTGAATTCATGTTTGTAAATGAATTTTTTTCTTTAATTATTTTCAAAGTTAGCATGTATTAGCTGTTAATTCTATTCTTTTGAATAGAATTAACAGCTTTTGAGTTTGATAAAATCTTTGCTTATTGAGAAACAGGATATTCGGTAAGAGAAATCGAAGATAAATTAGGAATGTCAGCATTTTTTAAAAATATCCTGAAACCTACGTAGGGAAAAAAAAAACAGGAAAGAATCCGCCAGTAGTCACAGATGTTTTGGGTTGGAAGATTATTATAATGATGAAATATAATAAAGAGAAAAAAATCTGCTCGAACGATATCTGCATAAAAACGGGTTGAAACCGAGGACCTATGTTGCCGATAATACATAAAGAACAAAAACTGGCTTTTGCTAATGAACACCAAACCTGGAAACAGGAAGCGAAGTTAATATTGTTCTCTTATAAAACGGGAGTCAACATTTATGGTACGGATAGATATCACTACTACTGGACGGACCCCATATTTCTCCAAGATTCTTTTCCACGAGAACAAGTCGTGGAGGAATGACAACTGCTGGAAAGATGGACTTTCATGCGGTTTGTGGGGCGTATGAATAAGCAAGGGTCCGCCAACGGCTTTCATCAGTCGAGATGACGGGAATCGGATCTGCTGTGAAAACTGGATTTTTGGAACGGGATAATGCACCCATGCACAATTCGAGAATGATCTTTTACAAGGGATGTTAGACCGGGTCATGAACAAGAATGTATACATAGAAAAAATTAATTCGCTACTCAGTGATACATATGAAAAAATAAACGAACAGAAAATAATTACTGAAACGCAAAATTTTAACTAAGAGATTAAAAAACTAATTATAATTGAAAATGTTATAGACTAATAATAGAGTATTACCCCAGAATACATAAACAAAATAGGTATCCTGAGGTGACCCATCATCTAAGGAATAGAAACCCCCCCCAAAAAAAAAAAAACCAAAAAAAAAAAAAACTGGCGGAAGTCATAAGAAATTTTTAACACCCATCTTATATAAGAAACTCAGACAGCTTATTTGAAAAAATTAACGGAAATAAACATGAGTGACTAACTCATGGCCAATCTGGATAAAATATCCTTTTACACCATCGTCCCAGTTCAATAATGACTAAACCTCTTTTAAAAGAATTTAGGACAAGACACTGGAACAAGAAACGCCATATTTATTATTAGTATGCTCTCCGAAAGGGCAATACAAATGAAAGATTGTACCTATATTTTATCGATTATGCAAATGCGTTCGACAAAATAAGACACAAAAAATTAATAGAGATGCTCAGATGCTCAGCAGCCTCGACATTTTTGGGAAAGACATCAGAGTAATCAAGAATCTCTACTGGCAGCAAACTGCCTGCATACGGAGAGTTAACGATTTCAGTAGATTTACAAAGATAGAAAGGGGCGTAAGACAAGGATGTATCTTTTCACCGGATCTGTTCAACTTGTACAGCGAGAATAATTTGAGGACCCTAGATAATATGCCAGGATTTGTCAACTGAGGCCACAATTTGAACAACATAAGGTATGCAGATAATACAGTGCTGATTGCAGACACGGAAAGAAAACTACAAGACCTCCTATAGAAGGTAACTGAAAAGAGTGACAAATACAGGTGAGAGATACTAGAATCAAACAAGTACAACAATGTAAATACCTAGGAAGTGTTCTAACAGGAGATGGAAAGTACAACGCAGAGATCCGAAGGCGATTTGGCATCGCGAAGGCTGCGTTCCAGAAGCTGAGTTAAGTACCAAGACACAGGAAAATTTCACTAGAAACAAAAAAGAGAGTGCTAGATTGCTATGTGATCTCGGTTCTTTAATGTGGCAGTGAATGTTGAACAATATCATCGAAGAAGAAGGAAAAACTTGAAGCAGTAAAAATGTGGTTCTACAGAAGGATGCTCCGGATATCATGGACCGAGTATGTGTGCAATGATAAGGTTGTTGGAAAGAATGGTATCGAAAATAAAATTAATAAAGAGCATCAGGTAGAGACAACTGAAGTTCCTGGGACATGCAGTGAGGAAGGAGGGCTTGGAGAACCTGACACTGAAAGGCCAGATAGAAGGAAAAAGAGGAAGGCAGCGGATAACCTATTTGAAGGGCCTGAGCAGATGGATGACGGAACGGGGGTTGCGAGATGTAACAGGAGAACACGTACTAAGAGCCACCAGAGATAGGGTGACGTGGAAAGCCACGATCGCCTACGTCATGTAAGGACAGGGCACAAAGAAGAAGAAGAAGAAAGTAAAACTATACCGACCAATAGTTAAAATAATCAAAATCTGCTGTCTCATCTTATTCTACATGTGCCTTCAGGACTTAGGCGATCATGGACTTCTACTAGGCTCTGTCTCTTCTCGCTCTCAATATCTTTCCTCTTGGTATATCTCTCAAACCTTGCTCCTCCATCCATTTCCACAAGTCTTTCAGATATATCTCAAGCTGCATTTCACCTGTCTTTTTTTCATTCTATCCGTCCTGTGAGTATTAGATTCTTCAGGCCCTCCTTCCTGATTTCGTGTCGCAGGAACCTCAGCTGTCTCTTCCCGATGTTATACATGAGTTTTCTTCTCGTTTGAATCCTCTACAACACCTCAGTCCATGGTATCCTCAGCATCCTTGTGTAGAACAACATTTTTGCTGCCTTCATCCTTGAAGGGTTTGTCCCACATTTACTGTCTCACAGAAGGGCATATATCATATAGTCCTCAACACTCTTTCCTTAGTTTACAATTAGATGTTCCTGTCCTCTCAGAACACGTTCAGATTCGATGAGTCTTAAAAACAAAAATGTGGATTATCAGTGGGATCGCCTCTTAGTGGAGATATCATGTATCTTCTTAGAATTTCTCGAATATGGTTCTTTTCTAAAATACTTTACCCAAGCAATTAACATACTACTGATATACTGATGATGCTCTTTTAATATATCCTCGTGACACTGATTTACCTACCCGGAGTACATAAACTAAACAAAGTCGAATATTCAATAGAATTTGCATGCGAAATGAAAGAATAGAGTTGTTTACCTTTCCTAGATATGAAGCTACATCCCGTTAAATGGAACTTAAAATTTGGCGTCCACCGGGAATCAAACATGAAAAACAATCTAATAAATTTCTATTCCCATTACAGGAAAAATAAAATCACGTATAGTCATAGGATTCTACGAGCCCTGAGAACGTGCGGCCCTGGATTTTACATGAAGAGGAGAAATACATTGAAAACACTATCACAGTTTTTCAGTACCCTAATTATTTTATAACAAACGCACTGATTCAACAATATGTTGCAGTTACAATAGAAAAGAATTTATCCAAACTCAAGATAAAAATAAGAAGATAATTAGTCAATATTAAACAAAACAGTAAGTTAAGATTTGAAAGAAGAATGAAATTAATCACCTGTTTTAAATGTCACAAAAAATATATAAGAGAAACCTCAAGGAATCTAAATAAAAGATCATATGAACAAGAAGTGTAAATTCACTAAGCCGGAAATGTGTGGAGTCTGCTTTGATCGCGAAGTCACCCACAGAATATTTACGCCCATGCTCTTACCACATTTCTTCTATTATTGCAGCATAAGATCACTCATGTCTCTTTCAAGACATGATCGCCCAATCGTGTATCACGTATGGCACTTAACTGACTGAAGATATCTAATAACAAAAGTAATGGAAAGAAAAGAAACAGAATCTAAATTACATTATAAATGTAATCTATAGACACCTAGTAATCTAATACATATTGTATTTTAATTCTGATTTAAATTTCCCAACAACTTTCGTCAGGGTGAATGTGTGGTCGCATGAACGTAACAAATTTAATCCAATAAACTCCTAAACGACGAAACGCGTTACATGTAATCTTTTTCACATTGTGATTTATGTATATTGTAATATATATATATATAGACTTACGGCCATAATTATGAGTCCACCCCAGTGTTTTAAAAATGATGTATTTCATACTATTTTTTATTATTTATTGCCAATAATAATTGTAATTGAAAATAGAATGTATCTTTTGTTAATACTTTGATACATAATAACGTGTATTAAATGAATTTATAAATATTTGATAATTACCTATACTGCAGTTTCATCAATGAAAGAATGAAGAAAATTTAGGGTGATTCGGAAGATTATCTTTGTAAATTTTTGCAAAGTAAGAATAACAAAAGAAACATTATATTTTAATTTAGAATTATTCATTTAGAATAGTATGAAACACGTCATTTCTTTTAAAAAACTGGGGTGGCCTAATAATTATGGCCGGTAAAGTATATATAAGTAAAAAGAGCGAGAAGAGCCTTGAACGTTTTGTTTAAGGTGTAGATTTATTGTTATTATTATTAATATTACATGCTTTTTGTTATGTATATTAAGTGTCCATAATGGTATTTGTGTTGCTACACGTGTTTCGAGACTAAAGTTGACTCTCTTCAGGCGAATAAACTTCTCATATCGAGATCCGTTTGTTTTTCTGATGGCCAAGGTATCGTGGATAATTATATAAGTTGTGAACATGTTAGAAAGTTCATATGCATGCGTGCGTGTTTTTTTTTTTTTTTTTGGTTTTTTTTTTTCACACTTGCACGTTAAATCTCTCCTGTCACCTTTCGTTTTTTTCACTGACTTGATTTAGTCTTTAAATTTCAAAGTTGTTTTCAGCGATTTTATTCAATTCTACACTCCAGTTCATCTAATTATTTTTATGGTTTTGAGAATACTATTTGAATTTAATGTGTGTGTGTGTTTTCTTAAATTTTTTATCGCATTTGAATTTCGTGTGTCTGTGTGTGTGTGTGTGTGTGTGATTTAGGTTTTTCATGTCATTTTGTAAATCTTTTTTATAATTTTTTCTTCCTGCACCATGAGCGTTTTATAATCTTCATTTTGGTTGATAAGCATTATTCTGAATTTACCTCCACTGCATTCATGTAAACGATGAGAGACGTACAATTTCATG
>JBBBDQ010000872.1:10805000-10847500 GCA_037127315.1 Ascarosepion bandense
TAGAATTCTTAAAAATAATGATTTCGATGTTGAATTAAGCATTTGCACAACGAAAAAGGTTGAAGACGAAGAATTAGAATTATTACTTCATGAAGACTCATGTCAGGCACAAGATAAATTTGTAGAATTAGGATTTAGTCACACAACAGTAACGACACGTTTGAAAACATTAAGAGTTATTCAAATGGTTGGGTCTAAAAAATACGTCGTTTCACCGACGTGGAATTCGTTTCACCCACGTGGAATTCGTTTCACCGACGTCGAAAGTTGGGAAAATATAGTGGCTAGCGATGGACAATACTTTCAGTGACATGTTTCTTACTAATTTTTGTAAATAACACATTACTTTTCATGAATAATGAGCGAGAATATATTTAAAGTCCTTATATATATATATATATATATATATATATATATATATATATAACTTTTTAACGACGCATTTCGCCAACTTTTTTCTTAGATTCCGCTTCTTCAGCTTAAAACCTGAAGAAAAGGAACGGCACCAAACATTGCAAAACGACGGCTTGACCTCAATATCTCAATTTTTGTTTCGGACAATATTCTTTTTATCAATAACAGTAGATACTTTAGTCTGTTGGCCGATTGATATTCCTTCTTCGACTTCTGAACAGGAGTAGATGTTTAAGGGTTTGTTTTCGGTTACTTCCACTGAAGATTTCTTTTTCTCTTTTAATCCCAACAGCCTGTACATATATATATATATATATATATATATATATATATATATGTGTGTGTGTGTGTGTGTGTGTGTGTGTGTGTGCGCGTGTGTGTGTGTACAAGTATGGGTAAATAATATTCCTTGTCCAAAGAAACACTATTTTTTAAAAAGTGCTCAATACAAGTTGTTTGCCAGTGTTTGTGAATATACTCGTCTATTTTTCTATGTGTGGATGTTTGTAGGTTTACTTATGTATGCGTTCATTCTCTTCCTCGTTTAATATATGAATAATTTTCTAAATCTACTAAATTGTTAAACTAATTTTGTTTTTCAATTTCGCAACAAAAGTAAAGTAGATATAATAGTTAATTAATAAACTGATCTCAATCAATTTTTAATACCAATGCCCACCAAGATTATTTTTAAGTCTGCCAACATATTCTCCAAATTAGAAGTTGCTTAACTGTGATTGGTCGACATTGTACATACAACAATGCCTCACTGATTAAAGGGGCTTTGCTTGTTTCTAACCTTTTAAAACCATTCAATTTAAAATAAACCACATCACTTGACAAGACACAAAAAGTGTCGAAACAAAATAGTTACATTTGTAGTGATATTGTAACATATCCATGTCATAATTTCTGAATAAATGCATATATAAGTATATAGGTTATATATATATATATATATATATATATATATATAGAGAGAGAGAGAGAGAGAGAGGGAGGTTAATTTTCTATCTATCTATATATATATATATATATATAATTAGTTAATTAGTTTTGGGTCTTAATTAAATTAGACCAGTACGCAGTTATATTAAAACTGTTCAATCCGATTGCCTGATGAATGTTTCAAAAGGAGAAAAGGTGTAGAAAATTATAAAAAAATAAAATACAACATATTTTATAAAAACATCCACTTTATAACCAAAATTATTGCGGTTACTCTTTTATTTAATATCCCCGAGTGATGTCAATTAGTTTGGGTTTCAATCCTGGCTAGAAGCAACCAGATATATAACCGTGATACAGCGAAACAGGACTATCTGCGGATGACAGTTTACGCACTCACTCATTCATTGAGCCTTATAGAGCAATGATAAACTTTAAAAACTGTAGGTACACATGCATTTACGCATTATTCATTCCGTAATGAATTTGAACCCTCTCGGCTAATGGCGTGTATACACATTGTGTATATAACACGCTAAAACCCGCCTTCCTCCACCGAGGTAGAATCGACGATTGATGGCAGGTCGAATGGGTTTCATTTCTGGTTAAAAGCAATCCGATGTCTAGCGCTACTGATAAGCTACTGATATATATGTCTACAGACATATATATATATATATATATATATATATATATATATATTACGGAAAGCTACGGAGATTAACGATTAAAGTAATGAAATATTTAAAGCAAAGAATATATATATATATATATATATACGAGTGAATAAGGAACAAAGAAAAATTTACAACTTTCAAAACATTCATTTAAAACAGTGCTCGATGTATAATATAGAGCTGTAAATATTTATTATAAATTATACTTTAGAATATATATATATATATATATATATATATATTCTAAACAGGGGGTGTAATGGTTAGCGAGCTTGTCTCGTTAGGCCCGATTACAAGTCAGTTCGATCCTCACTTGATGCTCCATTTTTTGGGGAATTGTGTCACATCTAAATAGCGCTTAGAAAAAATTGTCCAACGTTCGGATATTTTTTTTATTGTAGTGGTTGTAAACTTTCGGCTTACATGTTGGACAGTTTTGTCTTTATTTTCACCTCAAATTAAAATCAAAATACGATGTTTAGAATAACTCATGATAAAACATAATAGACATTTATTGTCTGTTATATTTAATAATATATGTTTAGAAAATTATCTGCTGCCTCGATATATATATATATATATATATATATATTTGTGTGTGTGTGTTTTTGTGTTTGCGTGTTTGTATGTGAACAATATATATTTGCGTGTGTATGATGTTAATATAAGAAAAGTAAAAGGCCCTCAACGAAAGCCCCAAACGTGGATTCATCAGAAGTTACAGAATTTATGCAAATCTGTCGTCCTATTCATAACAAAATGTGGTCGAATCCTAATGGGTCATTTTCGGAAAATGACGCTTAATGTCGCTATTACTTGCAAATCTATCCTCATTTCTTTACTGCAAATGATGAACTCTTATAGTTATTCATTACATTTGCTTCTTTTAAAGCACTGTTCATCGTTCTCTTTATATTTTTAATGTACATTTCGGAGTGCTCTAGATTTGGGGGCTGCGATGAAAAGCAGTTATGTCTTAAAAGGTTAAATACATTTCCATGCATTTTGAACTGTTCATTATTATTTTTTCTATCTTACTCCTTTTTTCAAAACAGAATTAAAAAGCAGTCTAAAAATGGGTTCTAATGTTACTGATTGAAACCACTTTACTCATTCCCACTTTTTTTTTTCATCCGAAAACTGTGTGAGCGTTGGCGTTCTGTTCCATAGGTTTGTAATACTGAAGACTGTGGGAATGTGTGCTTCTTTGATTATTGCTCTCAGAGAGAGTCATATCGTTTGGTGTTTATGAATGCGCCAGGAACTGTGTACGAGTCGATATGCCAAGAATCTGAGCCTGGAGAAGCTAGCAGACAGCGACATACACACGCATTTCTAATCATATCTAAAATGTGCTTATGATTAATATTGTTTCTCTGTCCGTACCTCTCTCTCTCTCTAGGCATATGCAGACGATCACAAGCACACACGCATATTCATGCACACACTCACCGACATACACACATATGCACACACATATATACATGTATTCGCACTGACAAATACAGAGATCAAATGGATAACATCTATAATATAAAAAATGTACAACTATCTATCTATCTATCTATCTATCTATCTATCTATCTATCTATCTATCTACATATGTGTGTGTGTATGTGTGTGTGTGTTTTAGTGTGTGTGTGTGTGTGTGTATCTTTGTGTCAATCGGCCTCTCTCTGCGACTGTCAAATAAATAACTCGACCTATCTATCTGTCTGTCTGCTTGCCTCTCTCTCTTTATATATATATATATATATAGACAGACAAAATGCCAGAGAGATGGACAGACAAATGGGTAGACTTATATATATATATATATATATATATATATATATATATATATATATATATAGCCATCCACATACTAGCCTGTTTTGCTGTACCAAAGCTCATCAGATGCTTTTCGGACTTAACGTATAGGCATAGACATATATATACATGAGACAGGATATTACTTTGATATCAATAATATATATATATATATATATATATATTGATATCAAAGTAATATCCTGTCTCATGTATGCATATATACATATATATATATATATATGTGTGTGTGTGTGTGTCTGTATGTATGTATTTGAAACTATGTGCAATTGGTTTTCGTCTCTTTATATTTACATACATACATACATACATACATTCACACTAAAACATCTACGCACGCACTCACACATCTTCAGATGAAATAATATTATCAAATAATACAAAGAATAAATATATATCTATGAATATACTTATATATATTATTCTAACAGTTTTTGATACATATGTGTTTGTGCACATTTTAAAATTGGCATGCCCGTGTAAATATATTTAAGTAATCGAATACATGCATCTATAAAAATACAAGTGCATATACACATATCCACATAGAATTTCAAGATAAAATAGTCGTCATTATACACTACTGGTAGTATCTGTAGTTCCATACACACAAATTCAAAGTTGCATATGCGTATATAAAAGTTAACAAGAAATATACGCAACCATATATGTGTGTATGCAACTCGCAGTAAATATCAGTGTCTATTTTCCCAGACGTGTGCATACGCTCATTATTTTGTGTGTGCGTTTATTTAAGGCTAACAATAAGAAGGTGAATTAATGAATGGTGGAAATGTAAAAGCAGAGACGATCAGTGATATGACGTACTTCTGTGTAAGTGACTGTATTAAGAAGCATGTGGCTGTGTGTGGCAATTATGGATGCGGTTGTGACGTCGTACTTGTAAGCGTTCCCTTCGTTCGTGTTGATCTTCAATTTATTAATATTTTAATGTTAAGAATCCGGAAGTCGGGCGACTGACATTTCTTTTTATGGAAGTAGTCGTCTCTTCTACTATGACAGCGAACACTGCCATCACTCTTATTATTATATAGAAAAAAAAAACGAAATTTAAGCGAATAAATACTACTATTAATAAAAATAAGGGGAAAGAAACAAGAAATAAAAAAATGAATGCTAAATAGGGGCTATAAGAAAATACTACTAAAGAAAAGGGTAAAAATTTATAAAAAAATTAGCCAGTAAAAACGGAAGATTTTTTTAAAAAGACGCACGCATACACTGAAAAATATGTCTCTTTAAAAAATTGCTTGATTTATTGTTTTCTATTTAATTAGAGTGATTTTAAAATTCCAAAATGGATACGAGCAACGCAAACAAATAAAAATTTAGCAAAACAAAATATAAAAAAAAATTAAGTGAAATATAACGCAAGGGTATCGAGTGAGGAAAAGTGGTTTTTAGGTTCCATTTTTAAAGAAGAAAGAAGTTAGCTTTATTTTCCGATGGCTTCATTAAATGTAATTAAAAAGTTACGGCATTAGGTCATCGCTTTTTCCTTTTTCTAACATTGGACTGAGAGATTATAATCTTGCATTATAAGCCATTCGAAATTTTTTTAAAAAAGTTGTAATTCTTGCATGGTTTGCTAGTACCAGATATCAAGATGGATTGACAATGTTATTTATGTTGATTTGCAAGGTACTAAGCCTCTTCTACTTCGTAAATATAAACAAAAAAAAAACTGTCGGGAAACAGTGACATTGATTACACTTCCAAGCGTTTCAGATACAATAACGTAAATAGGATCATGGAACCAGAGCTCTTCTGGGTTGTTAAACCTTCTTCCAATACCCGTTGAAAATATACAGTACTTACATTATTCGAACTTCGTTGCTATTTGAACGAGTTTTAGGCCGTTGTACGCCTCGCAATTCTTCAAGTGCTATGAAATTCGAACCGAAACCTTTATCACAATCACTGGAATATATCATTCTCATTCCTTGCGTAGTAGTAATGAAAAGATTGGAAGTCGAGTTATCTCCCTCGAACCCTGCAAGTTACTTGTTTACCACTGCTGTAGCCTGGTATTCAACTCACAACTCTAACAGTCTATATTCACTAGGTTACATGCCCTTAAGGACAAGAACAACTGAATTTTAAGGACTTATAAACCTAAAGTTCAGTAACCCTTTTTACCAGAGTTCATATTGCAATTTTTTGATGTTAATGGTTTTCTCTAGGATTTTAATGTTAATGGTTTTTCTCTAGTATTTTTTACCAGAGCTCATCTTGAAACTAATGATTTTCTCTGGCACTCCGTAACACTCAGTGATTGTTATAAAGGGTTCGGTACGAAATTCCTAGCACCTGAAAAGCCCGGAGTGTAAAACGGCCGAAACGTCGTACAAATGGTAACAAAGATAAGGACAATAGTCCGAATAATGTAAATACTGTAAATACTACCTCATCTCAGAAATATAGACAAATACCTTTGAAAATATATATGTTAGATTTTAGCATCCCCGACCAGTAACTGACATTTTGAGCATCTCTTTTTGCTGATGACCATGCAGTCTATTTACTTGGTGTTCATATTTATTCTTTTCTTCTCGCGTTTCTTTGAAAGATCAGAAAATGCATTGAAATAGCGAAAGGTACCTTCCAGAACGTAAACAAATTTAGGAAAACACTCTTACATTAGAAACAAAGAAAACAGTCTTGTGCTAATGGTAATATTAACCGTTTCCTTAGACAGAGCCATTGTAGAAATTTATAAAATATCATAACTTATTTATAAATGGAATTTTGTCTGTGTGTATGTGTGTGTGTGTGTGTGTGTGTGTGTGTGTCTGTGTCTGTGTGTGTGTGTGTGTGTCTGTGTGTGTGTGTGTGTCCGTTACCTATAAACTCCGAAACAGCTGAACCGATTTTCTTGAAAATTTACTCAGTTGTACTATAAGCGTTTGTGAGTGTTCTTAGCTAGGTTTTCTGTCGAGGTATCCTCGATAAATATCGAAAATCGATAATCGAAAAAATCGGGTTATAGAAGGAGTGGTCCGATTTTCATCAAACTTGATACACTCATAGACAAAGTCTTAAGAAACGATATTCAGAAGTTTCAAGGTTGCAGTTCTTACAATAGTGCAGAAAATCGACAATATATATATATATATATATATATATATATATATATATAAATGGCAAGATGTTTGTGTGTGTGTCTGTTTATCTGCCTTGTATGTCTGTATTTTTTTCAGCCTTTTATTTTAGCTTTTGCTTTGAGTTTGGCTCTAAGTAGGTATAATTGTAGTTCTTAGTCTCAGCCATCATACCATTTACTCAGAGGACTTATTTAGCCTTCAAAATTCAGTTTATAACGGAAAAAAAACATATTTGATATCGATACCAGGAAATCAAAATTTGATTTACATCCATTCATTTTTCTTTCAGACTTCGATTTCGCTTTAACTGGAAATAATAATTACTTTTTAGTATTTTGTGCCAACATCCAAAGAGTCTGAGCTCCAGGACCATGGATTAGTTTTAATGCTTTCATTACACCTGAGCAACGCCAGGCTATACTGCTAGTATTTATTAAAACAATTTTTTAAAAATATAGGCTTCTGAAGTTCAGTAGCTGTTAATGCTTTTTCCAGTAGAGATGAGGGGGTGCACCATTCTTTGCTTCTCGTATAGAGCAGTGTGGAACACCTTGATTATTTCCTTATTCTCTCAACGAGTAGTATTTTCTGTCCATTTTAGTTATTGCTAATATTAAAATCATAAAATGATGAAAATTTTGTTGTCTGGTACAGTTATCTGTTCGTGATTCTCTAATGCAAGTGCATGATTTTCAAATATGTAATGTTCCTCGCTCAGATCTACACGTTTCACTCGCAGGAAGCCAGCTATTGATCTGAGAAACCTATTAGATTCAGCCGCAAGCTTAAATATTTCTTAAAAGGTTTGGCGCCATTCATGTCGTCCGTATGAAAGTCTCGATCTACTTTCATATTAGAACATTACTCGGGTTCTTAGGTTAATGCTGCGGTGTTGGTTGAAACTACACCTAGCGCTGCCTATTCGTTGTTCAACTTCCTTATCTCTGATGCTGAATTTGTAGTAACTGCTCCATATACCTAGGCTTTTAAAGTTTTACTATTTACTAGTTAGCTAACCTGAATTACTAACACTGATTCAATTAATGCACTGATTTCATTCCAATTTTATTTATATAAAATATTATTAGTTTTTTATAAAATATTAATTTAAAATTTTTTTTTTAAATTAAATATTTTTTAAAAATTAAAAAATATTTTATTTTTTATTATTTATATAAAAATCTATGTGCTGTGTCCCTTCAGAACGTAGGCGATCATGGTCTTCCACTTTTCCCTATCCCTGGTGGCTCTGAGCACGCATTCTCCTGTTACACCATACAACCCTCGTTCCGTCATCCACCTGATTAGGTCCTTCAAATATGTTATCCGTTGCTTTCCCTTGTCTCTTTTTCCCTCTATCTCGCCTGTTAGTATCAGATTCTCCAAGCCCTCCTTCCTCATTGCGTATCTTCAGCTGTCTTTTCCTGATGCTCAGTATTAATTTCCTTTTTGTTTTCATCATTTCCAAGACCTCACCATTGCTCACATACTCGATCCATGATATTCGCAGCATCCTTCTGTAGAACAAGATTTCAGTTGCTTTAAGTTATTCCTTCATCTTTGATAGTATTGTCCAGCATTCACTTCCATATTGAAGGACGGAAACACGTAGCAATCCAGTACTCTCTTCCTAGTTTCTAGCGAAATTTACCTGTTTCTTAATACTTTACTCAACTTCTGGAATGCTTCTTTTGCCATGCCATTTCGCCTTCGGATCTCTGTGTCGCACTTTCCGTCTTCTGTTATAACGCTTCGCAGGTATTTAAATTTTTGTACCTGCTTGATTCTGGTATCCCCGACCTGTATTTTGCATTTTGGGCTG
The DNA here is from genome assembly GCA_037127315.1 of Ascarosepion bandense. Classification (NCBI taxonomy): domain Eukaryota; kingdom Metazoa; phylum Mollusca; class Cephalopoda; order Sepiida; family Sepiidae; genus Ascarosepion; species Ascarosepion bandense. Next base: position 10,813,817 of record JBBBDQ010000872.1, read on the forward strand.
CCCTTTTTACTGATGACTATGCATTCGGTTTTCGTGCAGTTTATTTCTCGTCCTTTCTTATTACTGTCTTCTGCTACTTTCTGTAAGAGGTCTTGTAGTTTTCTTTCTGTGTCTGCTATCAGCACTGTATCATCTGCGTACCTTAGGTTGTTTAAATTGTGGCCTCCGATTACAAATCCAGGCATAAAAAAATCTTATTATGTTTTATTCATTTCTCAAATTTTATGATTTCATTTTCTGTAAATGCACTATTACTGATTTCATTGCAATTGAAGATCATTGTTTCTGTCTTGAACATGTTTGTTTAGTCCTAATTCTTGAAATGCTTGGTAAAGAATGCTGACTTGTTTCAGATTATTCTTTTCCAAACAATTTACACACCTATACACTCGTTTGTTGTGGTGCAGTGAATATCGACTCGGAACGAGAAATCAGAGAGCCAAGTTCGAATTCCAGGCAAATACGTTGCATTCACTTACGCGCAAATAGCCTTGAGAAGGGTATTAATCCGTCTCTTCCCTACAGATTTGGGTTAAATACTAGGATAGATTTGGTTCTATATCCTTTGTTGACAACCAGTCTACTGCAGAAAGTAATAGCAACCAATGCGGGAAAATCTAATTATGATTCTTTTTATATTCTCTCACGTTTATTAAATCTTGCATCTTAGTTGCTTTATTGCCTCTCTTGGGATGAAATGATTAACGAAATATATCCACACCTGAGATGTGTATACAAGATGGCAAATGTTAAATGTAATCAAAACGATGGAATTATTGAGGTGTATGCAGAAATACAAAAAGATTGAAAATTAAAACGATAACTCGTAATATTAACATTATGGAAAGCACATGATACCCACGTATGCACACATACTATCATTGATTAGCTATAAAAACTAAAAAAAAATAAACAAAGAACAAACGTACACTTACATATACAAATACACACATACAGGTTCTTTGGTGCCCGCATATACATACTAATGCATTAACACATGCAAATCTGTTCTTAATGCATTGCAAAAGTATTAAATGCAACCTAAAGAGCCATCGAGTAAATGATTCGCGCCATTAAGCTCTCAGAGATCAACCCTAAAACGGAATTGTCGATATTTTAAGTCGTTACTCGCTGCTTTCATCTTGAATCGCTTGCTGCGCGCCACTCGCTTTACGCGTCCTTATTGCTTCAATCCGGATCTAAAACAATTTCGTCACTTCCGGTTTTGATGACACTGAATTCATCATGTAATTGTGGCTTTAATTTTGTTTTAAGTAAAATAAAATTTATAAAACAAAATAAAATAGGATCTAATATGATGAAAAGAAGACGCCTTTTTTTAATCTTATAGGTGAAGGGAAGTTTCTTTAACTATTGTCTTAAAATCTTTCCAACTTTTTCTTTAATTTATTTATGTTGTTTTATATTTAATTATTTATTTTTTACTTGTATTGCTATTTTTCAAGCTTTAAAACTGATTTTATGCATCAAGAAAACGTCCTGGTTGATGGTGTCAACGACAGAATGTAATTATATAAAAAAGGTTTTGCTCCAAATTTCCTTTACTCTGACTTTCTAGCGATTAAAAAAAATATGGCACTGAGATACAATAGTGTCTGAAACTCTATTTAAATATCTATCCCCAAATAATATTAATCATTTTTAATAATATATTTCTTCAGAACATAGGCGATCCTGACTTTCTAATTTAAACATTTGTTTTTTAATATTATCTGCGAATTGCTATGCATTCTTACAGAACAAATTGAAATGATTTCCAATTGTGTTTTGGTTCGGAATTTAAAGTTTTCATTCTTTTACATGGATTGCCACCCAAAGCTATAGATCCCACCCCAAACTGTTATTCGCCCCATGTCTAAGACGGATTCGTGTCTTTCTTAACAGCGTTTGAGAGAGAATGAAAGTAACATACTAAATCTGAATTGGAATTCGGCTCAGACATTCGAATTGACTCGGCAAGAATCGTTACTCTAACCGAACTTTCTCTCTTAATATTACACAAGCTGAATAAAACAAGTTACTTCTTTTTATTTATGCAAATCAATGTTGTCTAATCACTTAATTCTTGAAAGGTAATTCATAAAATTTATTTTTTATTATTTATTACATTATTAATTTGAAACAAAAGTTTTTTAGACTCTGTTTATTGTATATTTTGTTTATTCTCTCTAAAAAGATATGCTAAGTTTTATTTAAGTTCATATTTTTCATTTCATATTAGGAAGAGCAAATCAGACTAGGCACTTTGCGTATTAATCTTCAGCGCACTGCGTTTGTAATGTTACTACATTTTCAATGTCTCTCAGTTGCATTATCCTTATTCTTAATTTCACTCAAAGTTGTTTTCTGTTACCATAGTAGGATATGACAACACACCTACGAAATTCAAACACACTATTATTAAGGGTTCAGAGTCACTTACAGTGGCAGGATAAACGTTTTGTTCACCATATGAAGTCAAATTCATTTCTTAAGTAGTTTATTTACGTGAGTATTAGTTATTTACAGAGGCAATATTGTGATGTCTTTATTTTCCAGGGTTTCTGTATTTTTTTCAATAAAAAAAAACAACTGAAAAGTTAAGACATCATAGTAATGCCGTAACGAAACTTTGAGGTGGGTATGACTGAAATAACACTGCTCAGCTAAGTGACATATTTCTCCACATTAATCCTATTACCACTCTATCTCTTGATTATTTGCCTATATTTCTGATATGAGGTAGTATTTACAGTATTTATATTATTTGGACTATTGTTCTCATATTTGTAGCCATTTTCATGACGTTTCAGCCGTTGTACGCTCCGTCTTTCTTCAGGTTCTGGGAATTTTGAACCGAACCCTTTATTATAATTACTGAGGTATATCATTCTCATTGCTTGCGTAGTACTGCTTCTTTTGGAAGTTATGACTTATCTTCCTCTAATCCTGCAAGTTACTTGTTCCCCACAGTTAGGTCCTGTGACTTGACCCCAAAATTTGTGAGTTCAATACAGCAGTGGCAAAAAAAATGTCTGATCAAGAATGTAATAATGATGCTAGGAAACGTTTTATTGATTTTTTAAAAAATTTATATATATATACATAAATATGGGTAAAAACAATCGGATGTCTAACCGTACTGATGAGCTGTGATAGAACGAAACAGATCTGTCTGCGGATATATATATATATATATATATATATATATATATAATTTGAAACGCAGTATGTATATATATATATATATATATATATATATGTATATATACTGCGTTTCAAATTATTAACGAGATGATTTAATATATATATATATATATATATATATATATATATATATATATATATACTACGTTTCAAATTATTAATGAGATGATTTTTTTTCATTTTGTCAAAAAGCTAGCTACCGGAATTGAATGTATACTGAAAGTAGGTATATGTGCAGGCTGTATAAAAATTGTATTGTTTTGTGTAACATGAAACAAACAGCGGCCATTTGCAATAATAACACAATATAGAAATTTTCCTAATCATAAACAAGTGTCAATATAATCGTGCAATTATGAGTTACAAATTGGACTTGATCCCTTCTGAGAAATATATTATAACATCTGAACTTCCCCAAGACAAATCTACATTAAAAATATCCAAAATATTTAGAAGATATCACCAAACTGTGAAAATATTTGTTGCAGCTCCTACGTAAAAGGACCAGTAAGGATCTTTCGAGGTTTGTTTCCCAACGTACTTTGTCACGAATGAAACGGGAAGATGTAAATAACCCAAACTTAATCAGTGGAGTACTTATTGGAAAAGCAACATGTCCAGAAGTATTTATTAAAGCCTCGATGGATAAACATACACATCCAAATGCGTTTAACATGAGCAAAGGAGAATATGAATGCTGATTTCTCGAAAGCTCTGTTCGAACATGAAATTCGTGCAACATTTGGTGGTGCCGATGTTTGAATCAAAGGTTGGGTCGTAAATGGGCGAGATCGTCATCAACGCCTGACACGCTAACAAGGAGGTATTATGATTTGGCCTTGTATTATTATAGTTACATTGGTCGATCCGTGGAGAGTATCTGACAATACAAAAATAACCGCAGATTCTTACAAAACTTTCCTTAAATAGCACCTGGATCACCTTCAGGAGACCATTGTACTTATGCAAAACAAATTCTTTTTTTACATTAAGCGCATAAAACTAAAAAGTACCTTCAGAAATTAGACTTCTGTAGACATTGGAATGTGAAATGGTCAGTAAATTTTTCAGACTTAAGCCTAAATGAAAACTTGTGGAGCAATTTGAAGCGACGGGTTTATGAGAATGGACACCAATTTAGAAGCAAGAATGACATGGTAGGAAATAGTCAAAGTAACACGTAAATTTCGTCAGAGGAAATCAATAAATTGACATGATCGATGACCAGTGCTTTTTCCATGTCATTTAAAAAAGGATGACATATCTCATATTAACGAAATCCAATATCATTTTTATAAACTCTGTTAACGATTTTATTTCTATTTAATTTTATTTTAGTTACTGTATGTAGCAAGAAAAATCAGTAAATAAAGCATTTAAAGTTTTCTTTTTTCTCTTTCGTTCTTTTTCTACGATGTTTTTATTACACACAGCTAATAATTCGACAGTAAATTAGGTAAATGAATGTAAATTTTGTCTAGAAATTTACCCTTTTTACGGAGTAGATTAACATATCATCATTCTTGGATAATTTCACTAAATTCCAAACAATAATTTTGGGATAGCAAGAAAAAGTGTTAATAATTTGAAATGTATACATATATATATATATATATATATATATACACGAAAAAAAATCGCAAGATCGCCAAGACCTACCGCGGTTTCGCACAACGGCTCGTCTGCCTCTTGGTTAATCCTTTTTGGTTAGTTTTGTATCGAGCACTTTTCTTTCTTTGTGGTTCGTTCCGTCTGAGGGTTTTTTTTTCTTTGCTGTGAAGTACTGTATGTATTGTCGGTGCTCCGCAGTTTTCTTTTTTTTTTCCCTCATTGTCCAAAGCTTTATAGCGGCGGACAATAACGGAGTTAGATTCTGCCGGTTATTCGTGGTCCTAAAAAATTACTTGTGTAAGATTTTAAGATTTGGATACGTACAGAGTCGATTTTATTATTATTATTATATATATATATATATATATATATATATATATATATATATATTGTTTGGTTATTATTTTAATAGATACACGTATCTGAGTAGATGCTCACTTTTTAAGAAAGTACGAGTATCTATGAAAAATAATGTTCAAACAAATAAGCTAAAATATATCAGTTGTTAATCCATTTAGTAAATTTCCGTAATATATACATATATATATATATATATGTATGTGTGTGTGTGTGTGTGTGTGTGTTACAACAATAACAAGACAAAGTAACAAAATATACTTAGAATAATAATGATGCTTTTAGAAAATACAGAGTATCTCTTCTATTTCGTAGAGTTTATAATTTAAAAGGTAAATTTCAAGATTTGCATAGGATTTGAGCAGATTTTTTGTCCTGCAGACTAATGAAACAATTTAATATATAAAACACTGAGTTTGGCATAATAAAGTTCACAGTTCATCAGAAGGCATTGAATAATTTGTCTCCAAATTTCTCCCTATCCAAAAATATAACATGAAATATGCATAAAAAAACGTAAACATTGCTTAAAAGTAGGACAATAATTTAACGTAATTTTCAATTATCATTTCTTTTATTTCATTTATTGTATGATTATTAAGATCAGAACCGAAGAAAAATTAAAAGAAACTCGTGATATCTTTCGGTGCATTTACACCAAACGAGCATGAATAGTCATCCACAGACAGATCTGTTTCGCAACTCATCAGTACGGTTAGACAACCGATTGCCTTTTAACCAGGATTGAAACCCCACTGAATTTGCGTCAGTCAGGGATTCTACCACTGAGCTACGGGCGCTCGCTAGAAAGAGGTCGACTTTTTAGCGTGTATATTATCATTATACAAGCCCAATATCTGAGAATGTTCTAATTCTTTGCTGAATGAACGATGCGTAGATGCCAGAGTAGCTACTGTTTTTCAAAGTCCACCATTCTTCCACAATGCTCAATCGGGGCGTGAGCGCGTAAATAGTATATATATATATATATATATATATATATAAATCCCAAAAGTAGTAATATATATATATATATATATATATATATATATATATATATATATTCTACTTTTGGGATTTGTATTCGTGCAAGATTTACAGAATTTTTATTTCTTGTTTTAAATCACGGGCAAAACTAATCATGGCCGCCGCTGAGAGAAATTGCTATCTTTAAGAATTTTTTTTTAATTTAACTTGCGATGTTATTTTGTCTTTTTGTTTTTCTGTTACGGTATTGTTTTCTTTTAGTGATCTGTTTTTTCTTTTCTTAGAAAGCGCTAAAGTATTACGTTTGCTGGATCAGAAGAGACACGATCACTAGACCATGAAAGTAAAAGGCGATGAAAGAGGACCTTGCGTTTGCTCTGGAATTGTAATAGGACAATTAAAATAAAAAATAAAAAATAAATAGAAAAATAAATGGTGGAGCAGAAGCTTCCTTGCCCAGTCTAACAATTTGAACGATCAACATTCACGTCGTATTTATTTCAACATATTTGAAAACTTTAAGTTTTTTTTTTTTTAATTAAATCACGTGAATTGAAAGGAGAGAAGCCCAATGTATTTTTTTATTTTAACTTCGTTCTGTTTTCATTAAATTTTTCTTCATTTTGTCTGTTTTTTCTTCAGGCTGTGCACGTCAGTAAACCTTTCGCTCTCTTTAACTTAAAACAGGTTACTCGCTTATTCAGTCAAACAAATGAGTGTAATTGTTTATTTCTTTATTTTTGCCTTAGGGTCTGTACAAACCTGTGAAATAAACAGGTAAATTTTAACTATGTGCATATGTATTGATAGAAATAAAGGCGTGTGATAGCGTTAGGCGGAGAAAGATGGTGTGTAGTGAGTCCCGTCACTTCGAATTTTACTGGGAATACATGGCATAAAAAAAAGACCTGACAAAAATAACTTCAATCCGGATCAAATGGTGATTTTCCCAACAAAAATGGACGCAGGTTCAATCCCTGCCGGAACGAACATTTTCTTTATTAAGATTCCTCAAATGCACAGGCCCATAAATGTAATACGCACTTTCTAGAAACAGAAATAGCAATGGGGCGTCGATTTCAAATACAAATATCCACTAACAACGTTTGAAGTAATAAGAATATCGAATTAAAATTAAATGCATTAATTCTTTAGAAATATTATGTATTTACTATAAAGATGATGATGAGGGTGTGGATAATGTGTGCGCGCGTGTGTGTGTGTGTGAGAGAGAGAGAGAGAGAGAGAGAGAGAGAGAGAGAGAGAGAGTGAATCAATATATTTACATAATTGCGCAGTTTAATTACTGGTTTTTTTCATCTTCAATTTTAATTTCATAATGTCCGGTCTATGGGATTTAAGAAGAGACTATGAGAGGGGTATGATTCTATTGAAAAAATAAATATATGTCGTAAAATTGCTTAGTCTCTAACTGTACATACACATGCACACAAAATATAATAACTATGTGCGTGTGTGTGTATGTGTGTGTTTGTGTGTGGGTGTGAGTGTGTGTACAGATTTATAGAAAGGCAATCTGTCGTTTTGCATTGAACATCATTTTTTATAGTTGTAAACATTTCTAAGTTTGTTGATTATTTTATAGCATGTATATTACATATACATCTGTTGAGGTGCGATGAATATCGGATCGGAAAGAGAAATCGGAGAGCCGAGTTCGAATTCTAATAGAATTCGTTTCAAATGTAATCACGCAAATAACTTTGGAAAGGTATGAATCCATCTCCTTATTCCAGTTATGGGTTGAATAGCATGATAGATTAGGGTCTATAGCCCTGCTTGATAACCAGCCTACCGCGGGAAAGTATTCTCTCTAGTCAGGCAAGTCAAGAAAGAGACATGATCGTCTAAGCGTTTATCACGTGAAAGTTAACTGACTGATATATATATATATATATATATATATATATATATATATATATATATATATATGGAGGAATAATATTGGTAAAGAAAAACAAGTTGACACACGAAAATATAAGCAATACGTGAAGAAAAGAAATCTATAATACATCTCTTAGATAATAGCATATAGATATTTATGTCAGACTGTTTATATTTAAGTATACACATAACACCAACTAATTATGGGAAATGTCAAAAAAAGTAAATTTAAAAATCAGTAATAATTTTTTTTAATAAATAAATATACAGGGTGTATTAATATATATATATATATATATATATATATAGTGTGTGTGTGTGTGTGTGTATTTAGGCAGCATTTGTGAATTGATGCATGCTTCATTAAATAATTCAGACAAGTTTTATCGATTTATTTTATCTATAAAAATAGAGCAATGAATATTTATTATTAATTATTACTTTAGAATATGTGTAAACTACAAACTACTACGAAATTGTACATCATTATAACTACCTGATGAGACATTGTTCTTTCAATGTCAAAACAGAACCTACAAATTCTTACTAGTTGTAGTTTTACATGTTCTAATGAATTAGAACACTCTCAGCTAATGGGCGTGTATAATGATAATATACACGCTAAAAACCTTGCCTCCTTCTACCGAGCGCCGATAGCTCATAGACAGAATCGCCGACTGACGCCAATTCGGTCGGGTTTCAATCCTGGGTTAAAAAGCAATCGGAGTCTAACCGTACTGATGAGATGTGATACAGAGAAACAGATCTGTCTGCGGATGACTATATATATATATAGGGTGTAATTGGTAAATTGTCGTCATGGTATATTTCTAATTTCAAGCAGGCGCTTTGCTTGTTTTAAATTTTTGGGTCTGCACAGGATAGTAGGGTCAGTTGGGCACCGCCTGTGAGAAACAGTGCACATCACTAGTTCTGCTTGATATTCGTACGAAAAATTCCAATACGAACATTGAAATTTTTGTATTGGAATGTTTGGGTGTCAATATGAACAAAAGCAGAGGAAAAGTTTGATGAGACTAATAGTGATTGGGAAGATACGGAAACTAGGAAAAACATTCTTATCTTTCTCAAAAGAAAATACATTTTTATATTTCTGATAAGGAAAGAACTCCCGAATTTGTTGCTGAGCTTTTCAGACTCAACACATGTTGATCTATAACAAGTGCCTTGATGAGGCAATGCTATCCTGGGTAAGAGAGTGGCTGATAGAAGACTACGCTTAGCAACAGGACGCTGCGACTTGCCATACAAGCGGGAGAACACAATCATGGCTGTCTGACAATTTCTGAAACCATGTCACCCTTTATATCAGGCAACCTAACTGCCTAGACTGCAACCCTCTTGACTTTATGCATGAGACGCAGTTGAGCGAGATATCATTAAACTCATTTCAACACCAAAGATAAACTAGAAGAGTCACAAAAGATCCATAAGTCGTTTGGAAAGCACTGTCCTATGAGTAAAAGTAGCTCAGCAGAGTTCCAACACGGAATATGAAAATGAGCGGCGCTATATCGAGTTTAATTCGTTACCTCTTCGTCACCGTTCGCTTAATAACGCAACTGTCTGGGTTTCAATTCCTGGTAGTGGATGCGCACTGCTGATGAGTCCCAAATATAGGACGAAACGGCGGTCCAGTGCTTTCTGCATTCTGTTGAGGTCGAATAAAACTAGATGAATTACTTATTTAATATATATATATATATATATATATATATATATATATATATATATATATATATATTAACTATGATTATTTAATTTATTATTTATTATAATATGACTATTTGCGCTCTCAAACCCCGATTGAGCACTATGGAAGAATGGTAGACTGAAAAACAGTAGCTACTCTGACATGTACGCATCGTTCATCCAGCAATGAATTAGAACACTTTCAGCTACCGGGCGTGTATAATGATAATATACACGCTAAAAAAGTCTGCCGCCTTCTACCGAGCGCCCGTAGGTAGAATCGCCGACTGACGTATATATATATAACGCAGATTAACGAAACTTGGTAATAAACAACCGACAATTTGAAATGATTTGTTTGAATATTATTTTTGATCGATACTCGTATTTGAGTAGATATTCTGTATATAATTAAACAATATTATACATTTATTTCTATCGGCCTGGTTATTTACGATAGTTTTTTGTTACAAAAATGTGTGTCATTCGGCAGGATATATATATATATATATATATATATATATATATATATATATATATATATATAATTACTTAGATTCTGGTCATAATGAGATTAGACCAATGCACATTTCTATTAAAAGTGTTAAATACAATTATATTGTAGAACTTTTGAATGTTTCCATTTGTAAATGAGTTATTACGCGACCTAGGTTTCTACCATGAGTCGTGTCTTCAAGCGATTTTCAATAACTGATTTTGACGTTTTTTTATTACAAAAAAAAAAAAGGAATTTTCGAATGAAAGAACGGAAACTATGATTAAGTGTAGCCTTACTAAAAAATACCTCTTAGGTTCATACAACCATGGATGAAAACGCAATAATTCCCTGTAATTTTAAAAATTACGTGTTCAAAAATTCCCTGCCACGTGTGCGTTGAAAAGAAAACACCGTTAAGTGAGCGTTCTTAAAAAACAAACGGTAAAATCAGTCATTAAAAATCGCCTGAAGACACCACTTATGGTGGAAACCTAGGTAGCGTAATAACTCGTTTACACATGGAATATATATATATATATATATATATATATATATATGTGTGTGTGTGTGTGTGTGTGTGTGTGTGTGTGTGTGTGTGTGTGTGTGTGTGTGTGTGTGTGTAAGCGTATATCTACGCATGTGTGTATATGATTGTCTGTTTGTCCACTTATGGGTATCTACATATTTGTATATATGCGTGCTATCTCTCTTCCCCGTTTCATAATTGAATAACTTTATAATAATCTAAACGTAATGATTTGTTAAATTTAGAATTTAAAATTCGGAGTTTCTAACATTAATTCGTAATAATTGTTTTAAAAATCAATCTTCATTTTTATTGTAAAGTGAAATTAATAGTCAATTATCTCGATTTATCTGATCTCGATTTTAATATTAAAATTAGTGCACCAATAAATTGTTTTTAGCGTCTGTTATGTTCTTCAAATTAGAAATTACTTGCATTTTGATTGGTCTTCACAGACTATGTAATATATCTACCCTATTGAGAGGGTTTGGCTGATTTTCAACCATTTAAATCTCTTCAACTCGAAATCAGCATCATCACTTGATAGGACATAAAAAGTGTAAAAATATTGCTACTTTTGTGGTGATATTGTATCATATTTATTTTATTAATTTTAATTAGATATGCCCGCTACTTTGTATTCTTCTCTTTTTTAAGAAAAGCGTTCATTCGATACGGAATTTTTCAATCCATACCTACCAAATAAAAAAAAATATATATATATATCACATTCGGTATATATATATATATATATATATATATACCGAATGTGATAGATACCGACTTGGCAGCCCGCCTGCAATTGCAATCTCCACCCCACCCGGCGCGACGTGGCTTCCCTGTGTCTCTTCTATAAATACTTTCACGGCTTCTGCTCCGATGAACTTAGATCACTGGTACCCCCTAAATACGAATGTGCACGAGATACTAGATTAGCAACTAGATCCCACCCTTTTACAGTGAAACCGATAAAATGCAACCGCAACCTCTACTCCAACAGTTTCTTTCCGCGCACTTCCCGACTGTGGAATTCCCTTCCATACGATTGCTTCCCCGACGGCTACAATCTCCAGGAGTTTAAATGTAAGGTCAATAGACACCTCCTAACACATTAACCTGCTCCCATTCTATCAAACACTCTTCCCATCTGCCCAAACCTCATCCTCGATATCTTTACTCATCTGTCACCTTCCTCCTGACATTCCCTTTTTCTAACCACTTCTTCTTTTTACCTTCCCCTATGTAGCCCCATGCGCAATAGTGGCAGTGGAGTACCTTGCTTGGGGTGAAATGATTAAAATATATATATATATATATATATATATATATATATATATATATATATCTGTAAATTCAGCTAAAAGTTAGTGACGAAATAGCCATTTTCAACATCTCATTTTAAGGCATGAATTCTCTCGACTCGTTATAAATAGAGATTCAGGAAAAATTCTAAACCCTGACGTTAGTTTAAGTAAAGGAATGGGTCGGGATGTTTTGATTTTTATAGGGTTTGACTGGGAGAAGTTGTTATAGTAATTCTTCCTTGGTAGCGGGAGGTATGTAGTAGTCGTAGGTGGTGGAGAGAATTGTATTGATTTGCATTGAGTTCTCTATTGGATCAGTTTTAATATTTTAACGATATTACTAGGATCCTCCTGGATTATTTACCAACCTTATTCCAGATTTTACCAATCCTACCCGGAATTGTACCGCCGCTATATATATATATATATATATATATATATATATATATATATATATTAATTCGTAATAATTGTTTTAGCAATAAATTTTTATTTTTATTGTAAAGTGCAATTAATAGTCAATTAGAAATACTGATCTCTGTTTTAATCAAACATTAAAATTAGTGCACCAATAAAATGTTTTAGGGTGTGTTGTTATGTTCTTTAAATTTGACATTACTTGTATTTTGATTGGTCATCACAGACTACGTAATCTACCTACACTATTAAGGGGTCTGCCTAGTTTTGAACCTTTTAAATCTCTTCAAATTGAAAGCAACGCCATTAAAGAATAGATAGATGCATTTACTTTTATGAAGAAAGTTTAAAAGCTGCAGATTGTAAGATTTCCTGAAAATAAAGTACTCCTAAATCGTAAAGATGAATTAACGTTTTTATGTAAACACGGCAAATATTTCAATTTAGAATTTAATTAATATTAACTGTTCATTTATAACATATGTTGTAATAATACTTAAAAATTATTTTACTAAAATTAATAACACAAGACTTATTTGGTTTTTATAATTCCAATATAACTTAGTATACATTAATTACTTAATTCAAATTTTAACTGAAACAATAACAGCATTTTTAACAGATGAGGGAGTAGAAAATTAATTTTTTTAAAAAATCTAAAATTGAACGTGCTGTTAAAATATACATGATTTTTGTAGTCATATAATGTAAACAATATTGTACTTAAACATGAATTATTTGTACTGATATAATTGTAATAACAAAATTGCAATATCTATATCTATATATATATATATATATATATATATATATATATATATATGGTATATCGGGAAATTACATTCGTTGAAGTGGCCACTTCAACGAATGTAAATTTCTAAATTTTTTGACATATATATATTTGGCCCTGTAAATAGACAAAACTATTTATGACGAGTTCTCCATCCTTGATCAATTTTAATATTAATAAAATTAATATTAATTTAATAGAATCTGGTCTTGAGCATTTTACCTATTTGCATATTCTTTTTAGATTTAATATATATATATATATATATATATATATATATAAAGACAAGGAGTTATATATATACAAGCAGATTGGAAGAATATTATATAATCACACTTATAAATGTGTGTGTGGGCGTGTGTGTGTGTATGTGTGTGGAGTCTGTTTGTGTGTGTTAGAATGAGAAAGAAAATGAATTATCATTCGATCATTTTAGGTAGTGTTGAACCGAGAGAGAGCTGTATCGATTCATTCCTCTAGAAAAAAAAAATCCCGAGTGTCATACTGTAGTTTTATCCAATTTAAAAATCTCTAGACAGCAATTGATACTAATATATCTCTGGAGAACTGTGCAATAGGCCGTGATGAAATGCAAAATAACGTATCTCTTAAAGAAATATTTCGCTTTGACCTCGGACAGAAGTTACTATTATTCTGTTCTATCTTATCAAGTGTCTTTGTGTGTTTATCATATTAAAAGCGAATTTGTCGACATATATTTGTTATTATTATTATCATGTCATTTTTCATCATATTTCGATTTCTGCTTTGGTCTCACTACCAACCAAGTCTGCGGGGAGACCTAAGGCAGGTAGTGGCGTGTTGTTATGGCTACATTTCATGTTTTTCTATCTTCCCTATCATCCCCAGCATTACATAGATAAAGTTTTCCTTAGTGTGTGGGCTGTACTTAATAAGACACTTTTTTGTATATCTCTTAAGCTGGGGTTTCCAGGGATTCTTTCAATGTGTTGTTTTGTTCCATTTTTTATCATTCCAAGTGCACCTACTATCACTGGCACAACACTTGTTTTCAATTTCCACATTTTTTCTATTTCAATTTCCAGGTCTTTATATTTTGACAGTTTTAGAAATTCCTTGATTGCTATGTTACAATCCGCTGAACAAGCCATATCAATTAATAGACAAGTTTTCTCCTACTGGTTTTTAACAATAATGTCTGGCCTGTTTGCTTCAATTTTTCTGTCTGTGTAGATGGTGTAATCCCATAGAATGGTTACATCGTCTATTTCTGTAACCGGTGCTGGGTGATGTTCATACCAGTGTTTGTTTACAGATTTTCCCAAATGTTTGCACATTGTCCAATGTAAATATTGCCCAACTCTATCGTGGCGATTTTATATTCGTTTGGGGCAAGCACAGAACAGCCTGAGATTAGGTGGTCTATTGTTTCTTGGTGTTTATCACAAAACCTGCATTTGGGATTCATATTATTATGCATAATATTTGCCTGAAAGTTTCTCGTGAAAAGACTTTGGTCTTGTGCTGCAAGTATAAATCCTTCAGTTTCAGACTTTAATCCAGATGCACGTAACCATCGATGAGTATTAACTTTGTCAACATTGGATTTATTGGCACGTACTGGATATTGGCCATGCAGAGGTTTGTCTTGCCAGCGCTGTTTCATCTGTTCAAGAGCTTTATCTTTGGCTTTCATTTTCATATTTTTTGCCGCAATAGTTGGTTCTTGGTTTCTGTTTTGCTTTTCTACAAAATCTACTAACTGTAAATCTTGTTTGTATTTACTGCCTTCTTTTATTATTGAATATTTTTTCTTTCTTTCTTCATGTTGCCTTACTAATTGTATCATCCAATCCTCTGTTGTTTCTATGTATGTTAGTAAGCCAATAGTTGTTGTCTTGTGTGACAATTCCAGTTGAATAAGCCCCCTTCCACCTTCTTTACGGGGTATGTATAGACGGTCTACATCAGCCTTTGGATGATGCATCTTATGCTTAGAAAGAAGCTTTCTTGTTTTAGCATCCATTCGCCTGATGTCGTTTAGAGTCCAGTTTAAGATGTTGAAGCTATATTGGACAACTGGGATTGCAAGGTTATTAATGGCCATAACTCTGTTCTGTGAATTTAATTCAGTTTTTAATATCATTCGTAGCCTTCTATAGTACTCTTTACGCATTATTTCTTTCATTTTTTTATGGTGAATGTTTTCGCTCTCATTTACACCTAGGTATTTATAAGCTTCTTCTGGTTTCAATTCTTTTATTGTTACAGCGGGGTCTAGGCTAATTGAGGATGTTTCTTGTATTGATCCACGTAAAACTGTAGCTTTAGCACATTTATTCAAATTAAATTTCATTCCAATGTCTTCGCTGAAGCATTTTACAGTTTGCAGAAGACCTTCCAGCTCATTATCATTCTTAGCATATAATTTTAAGTCATCCATGTAAAATAGATGGCTTATTTTCTTTTGGCCTATTTTATAACCACATTCTCTCTTATTAAGTTGACTGGTTAGTGCTATTAATGATATGCAGAATAGTAAGGGAGATAAAGAATCACCTTGAAATATACCTCTTTTGATGTTTATTTCATCAGACTTATAGGTTCCATTTATATGATTGAGGTAAAGGGTTGTTTTCCATATAGACATGCACTGTTTGATGAAATTGATGATGACGGGCGATATCTTGTATATATTTAAAGTCTTTAAAATCCAGTCATGTGGCACACTATCGAATGTCTTTCGGTAGTCTATTCAGGCAGTACTAAGATTTTTCTTTGTACTGTAGCAGTTTTCCAGGATCATTTTGTTAATTAGCAATTGGTCTTTACAACCATAGCAGCCACGTTTGCACCCTTTTTGTTCAAGCGGTATCATGTCATTTCTTTCTAAGAATAAATATGTCTGTTTTGTTAAAATAGACGTTAGTAGTTTATATGTTGTCGGAAGACATGTAATTGGTCTGTAGTTTTTCGGGTTGTTTGTGTCACCATTCTTGGGTAGAAGAAATGTAATTCCTTTGGTCATCCATGCAGGAATTTTAGTGGGATCGTCAACCATTTCTTGGAGTTCTTTGGCTATTTTTTTATGTGCTGCATTTAAATAATATAGCCAAAAGTTAGGAATTTTATCTATACCTGGTAATTTCCAATTGTGTGCTTCTTTTAGTGCAAATTTAACATCATCTTCTGTAATTCCAGACCATGTCTGTTCGGGTTTATTTTTCATTCGTTCTATCTCCTGCGTAATCCAATGCACTTCCTTGCTAAGTTCTTTAGGGCAAGCCCATATCTTTTCCCAGAACTGTGTGACTTCTTCCATTCTGGGGGGTACTGTCACTTCAATTCTTTTTTTACCTATTTCCCTGTAAAATCTCTTTGTATCAGTCTGAAAGATCTTGTTTTGTCTGTAAAATCTTGCTCTTTTTTCATAGCGTCTTATTCTTTGAGCCTTCAGTTGGATTTTTTGCTTTATTTTTTCTTTATTTGATAAGACGTCATTTTCATTCCTGATGTTATATTTTTTTCGGCTCTTCTTCTTTTCCTAGTTCTTACATTTATTCCTCTACTCAGTTCATCCAGTACTGACAGTTCACTTCTTAGTTGTTCGATTTCTTTTTCAATTTTTCTTTTCCAAGTGGATCTTCACGTCTGCGAGACTGCCTTGTTTTTATTTTGATATTTAATTTTTTTGTTGCTGCTGTTGCTGATGCATATGTTACTTCGTTAAGATTTGTATGAGGGTCTTCATCCAGTATTGATTTCAGTGCTGCATTGTAGAGTTTAATAGTTCGGAGGTTTTGTTTTGTTGGTTGGAATTTTGGGAGCTGTTCACGTTCCTCCATTGTAATACTTTGTATTTGACTTAGATGGTTTTTTATTTCTATCTTGGCTTCCTGTATATTGTCCTTATTTTCCGTCAAATAATTATCTTCGATGTGTTCTGAACTCGTTTTATTTTTTTCTTTTAACTGACTCAGACTCAGATCACACCTTTCCAGCACTTTTAAACTTACATCATTATCTTCGCAGTGATTTGCGTGTTTCACGGTTTCTACATTATGACCTGTGATTTGTTTGATGTTATTACTTTTTATTTCTGGTTCCGGTTCCTTTTCATATTTTGTTGATTCGACTCTTCTTGTTACAATTCTTTTAATTTCATGAATTTCAGCCTCTGTCAGTCGGTTATTACGAATAATGTACCGACGCACATTGGCCAATTTATTTTCGTCAATATACTTTCTATTTGCTTGACCAACTTTTTCACGCCAAATGTCATATGTTTGGCGAGTCATGTTTTTTTGAGGTTTGAGTAACGCTTCATGAAATGCAGTCATAACGACTTTGTACTCCTCACGAGACCATTTTATTTTTTCTTTCTTTAAATATACGGTTGTAGATCTAGCTGGTGAATTTTCAGGACCAACATTAGGATTATCCTGGTTGTGGGGACCTGAAGATACATTCTTTGTGTAGGAGTTTGTTCCTATGGCAGATTTTTCGACCTCAGGTAGGTTCCCTCCTGAAGGACGGGCTCCCTGTTTATCCACTGGAAGAGCCATACTGGACTTTTTATTTCTATCTGTATTTTTCATGTTTTTCCCACGAGTGACGCACGGGTCCAAAAGTCCACCCAAAGTTGCCCGGTACGTTGGGTAACGGTCTTTTACAAACAGGGTCCCGAAGCCTGTAGGGAATCGTTTGTGACCTCATAACGCAGTAGCCATTCACTCCTCGGCACGATTAACACCTTGAATTGCGGGTTGTTGTTCGGAGTTTTCCTTCTCCTAAATGGGCTGCCAAGCAACATCTGACATAGACGCGATTGGAATTCAAGGAGAAAGACGGCTCAACGAAACAAAACATCAATATTACTAGAGTAGTTTGTTTTAAAAAAAAAAAAATTTTACAATATCTAAAGAAAAAAAAATCCTGTTTATATTAAAACAAAATGTCATATTGAGAAAAGGAAAAATTCAAATAGCGAGACGTTTGTTGAAAAAAAAATTATTATTATTATTATTATTATTAATAATAATAATAATAATATAACAACACACAACTACCTGCCTTAGGTCTTTCCGTAGACTTGGTAGGTAGTGTAGCAGAAATTGAATTATGATTAAAACCATATAATAATAATAATAATAATAATAATAATAATAATGAAAATATGAAAATAGAAAATGAAAACAAGAATAGTATCAGCCATATTGGGTGCGCTTTTAATCATAAACAAACAAAAATCATAACAACACATTGAAAAAATCCCTGGGAATCCCACCTTAAGAGAAATGCAAAAAAGCATCGTGATATTGTGGTGCAGTGGATATCAGCTCGGAACGACAAATGGGGAACCGAGTTCTAATTTCCAGTTGAATTCCTTGCATTCATTTACGCACAAATACCCATGGAAAAGGTATTTATCTCTCCTGCCTCCACCGAGTTATGGGTCCAATAATAAAACACATTGGGTTCTATGGCCTTGGCTGGCAACCAGTCTAACGCAGAAAGCAATAGCAACCTACTGCGGGATAAACTTCTGTCCAGTCAGTCGTGTCTCTTTTGAGACATGATCGCCTAAAGCGTGGCATTTAACTGACAACCACAAACTAAGAACAACTTTGTTCATGTAACGCTAGAGATGCTATGGAAGGTACTAAAACAAATGAAATCGAAATATAACAATAATAATAATAATAATAATAATAATAATAATAATTAGAATAATAATAATGATTTCTACAGATAATTTTAAAAGATCAGTGTTGAATAACCCATTTTGAAAATGCAGAAGGAAATAAACTAAGCCAAAATGAAAAAAAAATAAACAAAATAAAAGGCTTTCGAACACTTTCCGTTTTAGGATAACCATCTAATAACATAAATAATTGATGAAGAGAAGAGAACAGCATAAAACCATTGTTAATGAGACCAAAGTCAAGCACATTGAAGTGTTTCTCTCGAAAACCTATTTAGCGATATTAACATTTCATCGCGTTGCACGAGACATGGAGGGGAGGGAAACCGTTCACTTTTCGAATGAGCCAATCAAAGAAAAAACAAAACAAATATCCTACAGGATGACTCAACCGCGGAACAAGGATGAATTTTCCAAATTATATTTCTTCTTTTTTTTTCTTTTTAGTAAAAAAATATCTTGTTGAACTTAAGAAATCGGTGGTGAATTCGTCATTATTGATTGCAGTTAACATACTGCTAAATGATTTTCGGAACGCAGCTAAGACATGTCACAAGAACGAAAGTATGATGCTTCTAGCGCGAATCGAACTCGATCGTAACGATTCTGGCGAAATAACCTTGCTAACCATCTTCAGTTGTCTCTTCCTGATGCTCAGTATTAATTTCCTTTTCGTTGCCATTCTTTCCAACACATCATCGTTGCTTTCATGCTCAGTCCATGATATCCACAGCATCCTTCTGTAGAACCACATTTCCGCTGCTTCCAGTTTTGTCCACATTTTTGATTATATTGTCCAGCATTCACTGCCGTATTGAAGAAATGACATCACGTAGCAGTTCCAGCACTCTTTTCTTTGTTTCTAGTGAAATTTTCCTGTGTGTCAGCTTCTGGAACGCGTCCTTTGCCATGCCAATTCGCCTTCGGATCTCTGTGACGCACTTTCCATCTTATGTTAGAACACTTTCTAGGTATTTAAATTTTTGTACTTGCTTGATTCTGGTATCCTCCACCTGTATTTGGCATTTTGGGTTGCACCTTTTGCTGATGACCATGCATTCAGTTTTCTTAAAGTTTATTTGTAGTCCTTTTTTGTCACTCTCCACCGCTACCTTCTGTAGGAGGTCTTATAGGTTTCCTTTCCGTGTCTGCAATCAGCACTGTATAAAGCTTTAAATCAATCCTAGCTTTTAGTTTCTTTTTTATTTCTCCGATGAGGTATTGTAACTATTTATATTATTTATACTATTCGGATTGTTGTCCTCATCTTTATTGAGATATTTACGACGTTTCAGACGTTCTACGCTCCGGCTTTCTTCAGCTGATGTACGTTGGAAGTTCGACCCGAAAACTCTATTTAGTCTACAGGTACAAGTTGCCCTAATTCAACGTGCCATAGTGACATTCAAGTCAAAATAGTGCGTTGGCTTTCCCTTTCCTTTTGCATCGACGATGTAGGGGTGCTTTCTCCCAGACTAATCGATGTCTGCTCGGTATAGGTTGGTTGGGGAGAGACGTTCTCCTTCAACGGTCGGCTCGAGAGAACACTTTCAACATCTCCACACAACTTAACCGACAAGTCGATGCCGTTGACCGGAATGTAGCCGTCGCAGAGCCTATTCTTTTTCTTGGAGCTATATGTTAAAGTTAGATGAAGGTCGTGGATCAATAGTTTCGCATCATAATTCGCATGAGTAAATCAAGGTAGATCGATTCGCTGCAAAGTTACTACAATTGACGATAGACCCCTGAAGACTAGTATGATTAAATCTCCCTTTAGAGCTCGGTCCCAATATCACTTAACCCAATCAATAATTTTTTTAAACACACACAAATCTACTCCTTCATTTTTATATATTTGCATGTATTCTTAGTATAGAATAAGAAATAACAATGTTCAATACATGTTGGAGACAACTTTAAGTTTAGTAACTTCTTCCAACTCAGGATTTTCAATACGTATGTTTATATACTTATTAAATAAAAAAAAATGTTCATAGAACTTAGCTCATTGACCGACTTTTTTTGTTTTGCGTAAAGGCGCTCGTTTGGATCAAATAATTTGATAAATATTTTGAATTGTTTCTAGGTCTCATATTAATATTCATCTGAAACAAACGCTGGTAATAAATTTTAAATTTCGTATTTCAAATCAGTTTTTTTTTTTTTTTTTTTACGACCTAACCTTTTTATATTAATTCAGTCTTATTCCGTTGTCATTAAATTTTTCAGCTACTATTTTCTCGGGCATCAAGTGTCTGTTATTTTTTCTCGTCATGGTCACTTATAAATCTACTAAATCGTCCGTGCATTGAATATTGCTTCCAAATCTGACCTGATGTCCCTTCTATTGTTGAAAAATCTAAATAACTGTGTATAATGTTTAATTGACCCTGATCTGGCATATTGATGTCAATCACATTTTCACCAACGTGACGTAGTTTTCCCTCTGTCATTTTTACAGGAACTTTCATGGCAAATTTTTTGATCGGTTTTCCTCTTTGGTGCTTCGACTGCACAAATTTAAGCCTGCTCCTAGATTGGCAACTAGTTTTAACTACTTTACATTGAACTAATAATATATACTTGTAACTTCTGTTCTAATAATTTCTTTTCTCGCACTTTTCGTCTGTAGAAATTATTTCCACTTTCTTGATTCTATGCACCTACAATCTTCAAGTATTTAAATGCAGCGTCACTCGGTATCTTCTGTCTTCCTGAAACAAATTACCCTTCCTCCTTATTTCTCCACACTAAATTATTATCATTCTTTTTCACTTCCAGTAATGCTTTGCGTTCCAGTGGCTTTTTCGCATTGCTTTGAATTAGTCAGTAAAGTGCCATACGTGATACACGCTTGGGCGATAATATCTCGAAAGAGACATGACTGACTGGGCAGAATATTATCCCGCAGTAGGTTACCATTGCTTTCTGCAGTAGACTAGTTGCCATCCAAGACTATAGAACCCAATCTGTCTTGTTATTTAAGTGAATGCAAAGTATTCAACTAGAATTCGAACTCGGTTCCCCGATTTCTGGTTCCGAGCTGATATCCACTGAACGACAACGCACACCCTTGCTTCAGGTAGGATGATGAAAAAAAAATATTTGAAAGATTTTGATGGTGGTGAAATTTCCCTCTTTTACTTGGTACTTCCGCTGACATCTGCTTCAAACGGCTCTTTTTTTAATTAAGGGTCCTCTGGAAATTCAAATAATCATATCACTTACGTCTGAGGAAGAACAGTTCCTAAAGTTCACATGCAAAACATCGCGATTTGACCTATATGTGATGAGGAAGCTATGTCGCCTTGAAATTAAGATTGTCATTGTAAAATAAAACAAACACAAGAGTAAATTAGGGAAATATATCGACCAAAACGTTGATAATATAAATATAAAACATGAAAGAAAGTCTCTATTTTTGAATATTACGAAAGAATGGCATATTTCTAAATATTGAGAAAGACTGCTTGCCTTCAAAATGTTATCGTACAGAAATTCACTGACGATCATTGATGAACACTGAGAGCGAGGTATAATTTTTTTATTATACAGGGTATCCCAGAGGTAAGTCCAAGACTTAAAAACCTAATAATTATAAAAACTTTTATTATTACTTCCGCCTGAAGTTTGTGTTTGTCTCTTTGTTTATTCGTATATAGGTGGTCAAGATAACTCTAATCTAGATAAATTCGGATGAAACTTTCAGGATTGATTGGCCTCATAACTCGTACGAGTTGATCATATTTTACGTTCGATCCAGTAAAGAATAAAGTTTCTGGGCCATTTTTCTAGTTTTCTTAATAAAAGTTAATTTTCACCTTTCAAATGAGAAATACCGATTACTCCCTAGATCATTTTAAACGCTGAATTAACTCCCTCGTTCCATTTTAAACGTATAATTAATTTTGAGAGCGGTAGAGTTCATTTTCTGTATTTCACTTTTCAGAGCGATCAAGTTCTTTCCAGTTATTTTTTCTCATTTTAATAATCATCTCTTGTTAATCGCTGAGATGATGTCGGTATTGTATTGGCCGAGAAGTTTTAGCCTATGAGTGATCTTTATAGTTCAAAAATAGATTTTATGAAGAATAAAAACTCAATCACGACAAATGTCTTGCAACTTCATCATGATAAACAAAAAGAAGTCACTATCATCCATTTTCGACGAGACCCAGATATGTTCTTTCTATAGCTCTTTTGACGAAAGTGTTTAATAACTTAAGATGCAAACCCCAAATTTTTTAGTTAGTGAATTGTCTGCAGTTTATTGTTTCATACACCTTTCTTGTGAATGTGTGTTTTGGTATCGACTAGAAATGAGAAATCAGAGAGCCGAGTTCGAATTCCAGTTGAATTTGTTGCATTCACTTACGCGCAAATGCTTTTGAGAAAGGTAGAAATTCATCTCTTTTTCTCCTCCAGCTATGGGTCGCATATCAGGTCAGAACGGGATTTATAGCCTTAGTTGACAACCAGCCTACCCTACGAAATTCTGTCACTGATATAGTATGTGGCATATGTTAAAAAGCGTATTACAATTATAATTGTAAGTTAAGGTTAGGATTATAGTTAGAGTTATATTTAGAATTAGGGAACGGTTGGGATTAGGGAAAATTATTAGTTTCAATAAATAGTCGAGTACGTATATCTATAAATAATTTTTTTTTAAATTAATCAGTTTGTCTGACGATCGAAAAGTCGTGAAACCCAGAGTTACAAATTCACACCTATCTATATGAATATATCTATAAATATATTCTTACTGAGGTAGGCCACATACTATACCGGTACCTATTGTTTTTTTTAGTGTTCTCTCGACTTAATATCGTTTTCTCATATTCTCTGACAGTCAGTAACCACATGCGTTTTATTGGCTTTGTCGTTCTGCCTGAAGAGAAATTATTTAAAAAATGTAACTAAATAAATAAATATGAGTAGTAAAAAAATCTTCCGTTGCCTACTCTATGATTTGGAATTCAGAGCTTTAAACACGCTGTTATTCAAATTTAACCAAGAGCTGAGGGAAGAAATAAATTCATCATTTTCCCAAGTGAATTAAACTTACAAAATCGGAGATTTAGCTTAGCTCACCCATGAACGCAAAAAAACAAAAACTGACAGTATCAATTTAAACGGCAAGGATGCTAAAATTCTAACGGTATATTTTAAAAACTACTTTGTTCTTGTTAATCGGTGATGATATCGTTTCAGTTGACTTTTTCACAGTTCCAAACCTCAGGTGGTGAAGATATCCGTCTCAAATAAAAAGAAGAATATAAAAATGTTGAGATAGGAGCAGAGAATGCAAGCCCGTGTTGGAAACATGTCAGCTCTGCCTTCACGTCGATGATGCCCAAACCCTGATCTACACTCCAACCCCTTTAGACTTTCTTTGCTACGGCTTGAACCTTGGTTTGCCTCTATGCTGCCCCTAACCGACGAATTCTGTATTTTCCCCCTTCTAATTACAGATTCTGTGCAGCAGGTATTGTAAAACGCTGTGCCCACGCCAATGTGTCGATGAGGGTCGGGCTGGGTCAAAGCTGACATCGGGTTCCGAACGATCAAGGTAGTTGGGCAAAATGCTCACGGCGTTTTTGTCGCATTTTCTTGCATTTTTTTTTATACACATGTGTGAAGGATGGTCAGGGTTTTCTTATTTGATTTTTTTTCTTTTTACTGCTTTTGCTTTTTTTGTTTTTTCTTTTTAAACTTTTTTTTTTACACTCACTCTTTTTCTATTTAGTCTGCTCTTTTCCAATAGAACCTTTTACATATTTTTTACATCTAACCTTTTATTTTTATACTATTAGTTAAGATTTCTTCCCTATTCTAATCTTTGCTTCATTGATTCACTGTACTTTTTTTCGTTCCATTCTTTTCTAGCCATCGTTAGTTCCTTTCTATATTACCAACGTAAATGTTTTTAAATCTTTCCTTAATTATTTTCTTATTGCTAAGATCATTTTAGTCTACAGCAGAAAAGACTTCATCACTAAATATGTATATATATATATACAACAGAATCTCAGAAGTGTCTTAACCAGCAATCATGAAAAATTATAGAATATCAGGAATGGCTTTTTCAGGAATCATTCAAAACAAAATCAATCTCAGAAGTGGCCTAACCAGTAAACATGTAAAATAATAGAATCTCAAAGGTGACTTAATAATTAAACATGAAAAACAGTAGAATCTCAAAATCATTAAAGAAAATAGAATATCAAGAGTGGCTTAATCTGTAATCATGGAAAATAATAGAATATTAAGAATGGCTTTATTAATAATCATACAAAATAATAGAATCTCAGAAAAGGCTTAATCAGTAATCATATGAAATAAAAAAATGTCACAAGTGGCTTAATCACATCATGGGAAACAATAAAATCATAATGAAATTTAACACCAATTAATTTTTGTACTTAATGCATAACTACATTTAACATAATTTCCAGAAGTGCATAACCAATATCCGCAGTGACAGATATAGTTGTTTAAACAATTGTATAAATATATGGAATTTTAAAATAAAATGGATAGACTTTCGGAAGTTAGCGCTGATTACGAACACCACATTTAATGTTTCATTTTTCTTATTTAACGCACAAGTTTTCTTTAAAATAGTCCCATTTTCCTTTCAAAATGTGACCAATCACGGTTTTATGTATTTCTGTTCTTTAACCATGTATTGTTCAATCGTTTTATGCTGTCTGTATAATTGTTTGCGAAGAAGAGAACGTGTGTAGCATTCTGTTATATATAATCAAACTAGGTAGGACAAACAAAAATCTGTTGCTCACATAGCCAACAGAATCAGGGGGCTAAATAATTCTCTACAACAGCAGTTCCAAATCACAGGTCCACGAAGCGTTATTGAAACTCGGACCATCTCTAAACGAACCGAAAAGAAAAAATTCCCATTTTATTGGCTATCGCGTATTCATTTTTTTTTTTTGTTATAGTGCAGTGGATATCGGCACAGGAAGAGAAATCGGAGAGCCGAGTTCAAATTCCATTTGAATTCTTTGCATTTACTTATGCGCAAATATCCTTGAGAAAGGTATTGAACCATCTCTTTTCCCTCTAGCTATTGGGTTGAATAGCAGGACAAATTGGTTTCTATAGCCTTGGTTAGCAACCAGTCTACCGCAGAAAGAAATGTGAAAAAATCTCTGCATTGTAAGACATAGATTGAAAGAGACATGATCGCCCAGTAGCGTATCACGTATGGCACTTACCTATGTATGTGACCGTCACCGATGCTCTCCTCCTCGTGGAAGAATATCCTTGCATGACATTGTTCTGCAGTGAAGAAGTTTGGGGTTCCATGCTTCACAACATTAGCTTTCTCCCGGAATGACAGCCGCATTTTAATAGAAAATAAGAGTTTCGTCTTAGACATGGCGAGAGTAATGGGTCATTTAGCGTGGATCGAACTTTGTAGGAGATTCTAAAATTAGATAAAATCTTGTAGAAAGCCATGAGCCCCAAGAGTAAAAGGTTAATATAGTGAGGATCGAACTTACTGGAAGAGTGTAAAATTAGACGCAATCTTCTTGGGATTCATGAAAGCGGAGGTTAATAGGTCATCGAGCGTAGATCTACAAAACTTAACTGTTAATGTTTAAAGATAAAGTCTATAGATATATACATTAAAAATATATTTTAAACTTAAAAAAAAAATAATAATAATAATGTATTCAAAAGTACAACTCATACATTACCATATTATTTATAGAGTTTTCGAAATCAATTTTTTCTCAGAAAAACTTCGATATGTTTTCTTTAAAAAACTACGAGATTAGTTATAGATAACGCTAAGTATTTTCGACGAGTTTAGTGAATAAATAACTGCAATGTACAGATGAACGAACGCATTAATAAAGTTTGTTTATAGATATATGTATAAGTATAATTTTATGCAAACAAGCAAGTTATAAAGAATCTTGTAATTTTTTAAAAATATATTCCGATAAAAATATCACAGCTTTTTTTAAAATTTATCAAAAGTTAAAATATTATTTATTTTTTCTAATTTGCAGGGATGCTTCAACTTAATCTTGTAATCTTAAAAATATAACCTTCTTTTATTTTTTTAAATTTTACAGAAGTCATTCTTAATATGCCTAAATTTTATTAACCGGATGTTAACTTTTTCTTTTTCCATTATCTTTTTTACAATTAATTTCACTAAAAGGACTACTCATGATAGCGACAACGAAAATATATTTAATTAGTTAACAACTAATCTGATTAACGAGAGCAGTAGAAACAACAGTAAATAAATATAAAACTTATTTTTAAATTATGAATAGATAATTTATTATTTAAACATATTACTCCAGAAGATGTTCTTTTTTCATTAAAATCGCCACTCTGTCACTCGGCAACACATCTAAGAGAAGGAAAACTCTGAACAACAACAACTAATTTGTTAATCGTGACAAGGTGTGAATAGGTGCTGCGCTATGAGGTCACAAAGGATCCTTTACAAGCTTCGAAACCCTTACTGTAAAAGACTGCTACGTAATGAGCTGGGCAATGTTTTTATAGACTTATGAACCGAAACGTCACTCGTAGGAATACTATGAGAACTAAAAGTCAGACTAAAATGTCCAGTAGATAAACAGGGAGCACACAAACTTCAGGTCCCCACAATCAGGATAATCCTAATAATGGCTCTGCAAATTCTCAGATCCGCAACCATTCACTTAAAGAAAAAAAAGGTAAAACCGTCTCGTGAGGATTACAAATTATTTATGACTACATTATATGAAGCGTTGCAAAAACGTTAGAAAAATCTTTCACGCTAAACGCATGACATTTGTCGAGGAAAGGTTGGACAAGCAATTCGAAAGTACATTAACGAAAAAAAGCCAGCCAATGTAAGACGGTACATCATTAGGCATAACCGACTGACAGATGCTGAAATTATAGGAACCAAAACAAATGCAACCAGAATAGGTGAATCAAAAGAACACCAAAATGAACCAGAAATACACATAAAAATTATTAATCACACAAACAACAGATCATAATGAAGAAACTGAAATACACGCCATTTACTGTAAAGATAATGTTAAAAGATTAGAAGAGTTAGAAATGTGTGATCTTCATTGCCCACAAGTTTTAAATTAAACGAGTCTAAAACACACTGAACTGAATTATTGTACGGAAAGCAAGAATAATATACAAGAGTTTAAGGAAAAAATCACGAGGTATATAAGTCAGACAAAGTGTATTGAAATATAGAAACGAGATAAATTCTCCACATTACAAATCATGAAGATCCAATTTGGAAAAGAAAAATAGAGAAAGCATTGGAACAACTTAGAAGTGAACTATCTGAACGTAATGAGCTGTCAGGAGAAACATACGTAAAATAACAAAACGCAGGAAACAATACTAGTGAAGAGTCAAAGAACCAATCGCCATGAAGAAAGCTCAAGATTCTACAGACAAAACAAGATCTTTCAAAACGATGCGAAAAAAATTTAACAGAGAAATAAACAAATAAAAATTATACAATTCTGGTAAAAATATATGGGCTTGCACTAAATAAAATAACAACGCAACAGATTAAATTACGCAAGAGGTAGAACGGGAGACAAATAAACCAGAGCCAACATGAGTAGGAATCACAGACGAGGATGTTGAGTGTGCATTCAAATAAAAAGCAAGAACTGGAAATCTCCGGGAATAGATAAAATTCTTAATATTTTACCCTATTATCTAAATACAGCGCAGAAAAAATAGCCAAAGAATTTAAAGAAATGATCAATGATTCTACTAAAATTCCGGCAAAGGGTAACCTAGAGACTTACCTTCCTTCTAACCAAGAATATTGAGAGAAACCTCCTAAAAGTTATGGAAGAGCTATATGTCTCCCCACTTCTTACAAACTTTTGACATCTATTCTGACAAAACAGACATATACTTGTAATAAAAAATGGCATACTAACGCTTTAACAAAAAGTGTTCAAACGTGGCTGTTACGGATATAATGAGCAAGTACTTATTAATAGCATGATCTTTGAAAACTGCTTCAATACAAAAAAATCTCTGTACTGCCTGGTTAGATTACCATAAGCTATTCAATACTGTACCCCATCTCTGGATATTAATGTCTTTAAATATATACATCACCCGTTGTAATCAATTTTATCAAACAAAATGCAGGTTCTGTGATAAATGTCAGGAAACTGTAGACCATCTAATTCAGGTTGTTCTGCACGTGCTTCAAATGGATATATAAATCCTTACGATAAAGTGGGACAATATTTGCAAAACATGTTCACAAAAACTGGTATAAACATCACCCGGAACCGGTTACAAAAACAGAAGACATAACAGTTCTATGGGATTACAGCATTTTCACAGACTGGAAAAAAGAAGCGAATAAGCCGAACGTAAATATCAAAAGAAAACGAAACTTGACTACTAATTGATATGGCTTGCCCAGCGGACAGTAACATAGCAACCAAGGAATTTGAAAAACTATCAAAGTCATTATAGACCTGGAAATCGAAACAGAAAAACGTGGAACTGAAAAATAAGAATGATACCAGTCATAGTAGGTGTGCTTGGAATGATAAAAAAGGGAACAAAACAACAAATGAAAAAATCCCTGAAAATACTATCTTAAGAAAAATACAAAATATTGTCTCAATAATTACTCACTAAGAAGAACTTTGTCTACGTAACGCTGTTGGTGGTATGGGAGTATATCATGAAATGCAGTCATAAAAACACACCACTACCTGCCTGAAGTCTTCCTACAATGTTACTACGTAGTGTGACCATAACAGGAATCGAAATAATAATAATAGTTTTTTTTTTTATCTTGCGATATAAGACCAATGTTTGCTAACTATTAATTACCAAGCACACATACTGAAGTATTGTGCAGATTCTGCTATAAATATCCAGAAACAATTGACCATCTTGTATCACGTTACACAGTGTTCACCGAGTGAATATAAAACTCAATATCTGCACTGGAAAATATGCAACTTTTACGGGAAAGAAACTGCAAGAAATCGGCATGAACATCACCTGACATGGTTGCAGAGATACGACCTTAACAATTTTATGGTATTTTACAATACACACACAGAACAATCAAAGCTAATCATCCAGACATTGTAATCAGCCACAAGAACAGAATAAGCTTTTTTATTGAATTAGCAATTCATGCAGATTGTAATGTATCGTTGCAGATCTTCCAAAAAAATCTATCAAAAAAAAATCTATCAAATTGCAATGATCCTAAAATGGATTCGTATATTTAAAGCTCATTTTTATTTTGTAGGCATTCTGCTTTCTTGCTTAATAATAACGGTAACAATGATAATATTTAATTAAAAAACACATGCACAAGAAATATGCAAACTAAAACATCAAGCACAGATATTAAAGACAAGAAATATTCTTCTATAAGTTATGACATTTATCGATTGATAGTTTTTAAGGATTATCTACCTTTCAAAAGTTATTTACAGACAGAAATGTTTAAAGTGTAAGAATATTTTGAATAGGATAACAAATTAATGATAAAAGTCTTACTATTTAACCCATAATTTGGGAAGAATATGTGGCTTCATAACTTTTCCCAACGGAATTTTGAGCCGCTATTTATTGTACCACTAGCTCAACCCAAGTATACAGCACATGATGTTCGCAAGCGGTCAGCCTCGCGTGTCAGCTGACAAAGATATTCACATGGATTATGACAAAATTAAATTTATCTTTAACATAACCCCAATTCCGGTTCACACACTTATTCCGTCGATGTGGTAGTGCCAATTGGCGAAGAAGTTTTCATTTTGTTTGTCAAATACGTCATCAACAGTAGATATGAGATCATCATCACTGCGTTATTTGTTCACAGCCAAGTTGCTTTTAAGTTGGGGGACAAATGACTGTCAGTAGAGACCAAATCAGGTAAATTGGAAGGCAGATCAACTATTTCAAAGAAACAGTCATACACAACAACTATTAAAACTAAGGACTTGTGTGCTGAAGCATTGTCAAAAATTAAACATTATTCGTTATCATGTTTACTTTGTCTTGGTAGCTTTTCGAAAGTGTCTCAACAGATTAGGATAGTATTCACCATTGATTGTGTGGCCCTTTTAAATATAATCAATAATCATAAGGCCACGCCAAAAATTAATAATAATCTTCAATGTTTCGATCTATATTCAGCTACCCACATGTACACCATTGATAAATTTGAAGTGTCATCTCTATCTAGCAACCATGTCAGTATGACTGTCCTTGGTAGAGACCAAACTCTTTTAAGCCGGTTCTTTATTACATCATGATGCCAAAATAGGCCCATTTTCAATACAAATAGCTACTATTTACAGTTGGAGTTTCGTTGAAAGGTCAGAGGTCAATTTTGGTGGTAATAAAAAAAGCAGTTATTGAATAGGTATTTTAGAGTAGCTAGCACCAATTCATCACTGTAACTGATGGACTGGCACATATTCTGAAAGAGTTTACGAGTATGTATTTAAAGATTCGTTTTAATAAGTTGAGACAAACAGAATAATATTCGGGTTGATTTTTCATATGTTTCTCTATTTTGGGAGCTTGCATATTTCGAAGTAAAATGTAGTTAGCATTTACAAATTTGCGAACGGTTAATATTTACAAATTCATCCATATTAGAGTAACCCTCAAAATTGAGCAAATGAAAAATCATTGAAATTCTCGTTTTGAATTCCTTCTTGGTCAAACCGAGAATTTTTCAGTAATTCTAGTATACATGTATGTAAGCAGATAGATAGATAGATAGATAGATAGATAGATAGATAGATAGATAGATAGATAGATAGATATGAGTCTATTGACTAAAATATAGAAAGAGAAAGAGAGAGTGAACAGCCAACTGAAAAAGATCGTCAAGTAGAAAGAGACTGAGATAGATAGATAGATAGATAGATAGATAGATAGATAGATAGATAGATAGATGTAGAGTGGGCCAGATGAATAAAAGGGGATGTTTTACCATGCTTGGAACGATAATGATGATGTGGTCTGAGGAGAACCTGTCACTCTTGGCCATATTGGTTGTCCATTTCATGCTGTGGAGTCGATTGCGTAGCAACTATTAACATTCTCGACATGATTCAGACTGCAGAGCATACCGGGACGGAGTAGTTCAAGGCAGGAGGCCACAGAAAGAAGGCCCCTGCGCATGCGCAAGCACAATGGACAGAATTTTGGACGCTCAGTAGATATTACATTTACATATGCATAGGTGTCTTTATATGTATGCAGCAATCAATCATTCTTGTACTTTACAGATCTGAACGTATATACATATCAGCGGAAGATCTAATTAAATAAGGTTAGACCCTGTATATAAATCTTTCGAACTACCTATCTATATCGCTCTTGGTTCTATCTATCTATCTATCTATCTATCTATCTATCTATCTTCATATATATAACTTGCACACACACACACACACACATATATATATATATATATATATATATATATATATAAAGATATGTAGGAAAATTGCATATATATATATATATATATATATATAAAACTTACATATATATAAATCTATATATGCAAGTTTCCTTCAAAATGACACACAAGGTGCTGTGGTTAAGAATTTTAAAAAAATTTATGTGATCTTTTTTTTTTTTCAGTACATTAATTATATAAAGATTGTTCGAATGTATTTTTTATCCAAGCGCTTTTGGCTATACTTTTAGCTTTTTTGAAGAATATATTTTACAGAAGGATGCTGCGGATATCGTGGACTGAGCATGCAAGCAACGATGAGGTGTTGGAAAGAATAGCAACAAAAAGGAAATTAATACTGAGCATCAGAAAGAGACAACTGAAGTTCCTGGGACACGCAACGAGGAAGGAGAGTTGGAGAACCTGATACTGACTGGCCAGATAAAAGGAAAGAGAGACAGAGGAAGGCAGTGGATAACATATTTGCAGGGCCTGATCAGGTGGGTGACGGATCGGGGGTTGCGAGGTGTAACCGGAGCAAACATATTAAGAGCCACAAGGGATAGGGAGACGTGGAGAACCGTGATCGCCTACGCCTTTGAAAGGACAGGGCACATAGAAGAAGATGATATTTTATTTTACTTTTAACTGAATAAATGGATTGTTTCCTATGTGTATCTAGACTGTATGTATCGAAAATAATAATTGACCTGCAAGATCTAAATTACTGTGAACCATTATTATTTACGAATTTACATGTTCTTTATGGAATTATGTTCCTGATCATTCCAAATACTTGAATAATTACAATGAATATACTACATGTTTCACAAGAAGACACGGGTTATATTTCTCTGTCAATAACTTTATTAGGTCTTTTTTAAATATATATGGATACTTACAAATTCTATCTGCGACATACTCGTCGTTAATGCATATATATTAGTAACATACATATTTTAAAAAATGTAGTGAAAAATTATTAATAAAAAGAAATGCGAAAGCTCAATAATATAGATTATGAACATGGTCGCGATGTGCTGACCGTGTTTAAAAAATCCTTTGATTTTTGACGCATACATAAAGCAATAAATATATTCCGTTATACATAACATAATAATTATGCTTCTTCTTCTACGTGCCCTGTCCCTTCAGGACGTAGGCGATCATGGTTCTCCACGTCTCCT